>VXCM01005428.1:52807-65307 GCA_014773175.1 Lucifuga dentata
AGAGAGAGAGAGAGGGAAGGAGTGAGAGAGTGACAGAGTGAACCAGACAAATCTAACAGTAGTGAGTAACTTTCTGTCGTGAAGCTGCTGAAAGCGGCGGCGGCGGCGGCGTTCTCCTCGTTGCTCCGTGTTCAGCTGCTGCCTCAATCACAAACTAAACCCCTTTTTTTAGGCCAGCTTTGTCCTGCAGCGTTTCAGTGTTCGCTCATCATGAAAGCGTGAAAAACGTGAAGGCCAGGACGTGTGGACCAGTCCGTGTTACGCATGAACCAGACCTAACGCAGACAGGAACACGGCTCAGGACTCTGTGAACACGTTCTTCTCATCATACAAAGGTTACACGCCTGAGTATTTACACACGGCTAATAAGCTGAACGTAGGTCTGTTCATTCTCACGCTGGATGCATGAAGACGTTAACGGTAGCGTGTGGATTCTGTTCCAGGTAGAAACCGAGCGTAAATCAAAGCTAACTTCCTGTATGTTGAACTCGGGGACGCAGGATCACGTCTGTAAGGACTCTCTGACACGACGCGTTTCTACGAGTCACTCGAGCGGAGCGGCGGAGATGCACAGGTTGTTTAAGGCACAGGAAACCTGCACGATCTTATCGAAGGTGGAGAGGTTGGACGTGCGCTCGGACGGCGTGGTGAAGGGGCTCTCCACGGGTCCCGTTAGCATGGCGTACTTCTGCTTCACCATGGAGATCACCTTCCTCACGTGCCTCTGCACCATCAGCGTCTCTGAGGCCTCTGAGCCGCCGTACGCTTCTCCTCTGTCGTGGCAGTCGCCAGCAATTTTAAATTGGGCGCCACGGGCGGCTACAGACTCGCCAATGTCAAGATCACGATTCGCCAAGACGACGTCTCCCGGGAGAAGCTTGCAGAGAAATNCTCGCCAATGTCAAGATCACGATTCGCCAAGACGACGTCTCCCGGGAGAAGCTTGCAGAGAAATCCGCAGCCCTCCGCCAGGCTCTTGTCGCTGACGGTCCCCATCACACCCCTGGAGACGAAGGTCACCACTCCCTGCGGCGCCACGCCAATCAAATACTTCAACACGTTACTATTAATTCCTTCCGCCTGGGAGACTGGCGTCGCTCTCTGGTCTTCCTTTTGGTTACCGCGGGAAACCGGCTCCTCGAAGGGCACCGTGAAGCAGTCTATGATGACGGCGCAGTCGGGGTGGGAGGAGCGTAGGGCTGCTGGCAGGTTTTTCCGGAGCTCCGCCCTGGAGGGCCAGAAGACGGCGGTCGGCACCAAAGTGGAGGACATGATGTTAACCATCCGGTGCACCGTTTTGGTCACGGTGCCGACTTTCACGCCGAAGCGGTAGGCGAGGTCTTGGTTGCGGAGGTCCAGGCGGAGCCGGATCAGCGTCAGCAGCAGCTGCTGGAACTTGGAAAGCTTCGCGTTCTTGAGTCCGTCCATGTGCGGCGCCAGGAGCCACATGACCGTCTCCAACACAAAGTAGTTTGGTAAACCGGTGTAGAACTTCACCTTCTCCGCGTCGTTCCTCAGGGAGGATTCGGACAGAGACATTTTCTCCACGGACTCCCTGAGGGCCTGGTTCTCCTTCTTCAGAGCTTTCATGATGTCCTCAACGTCGCCCGACGTGTCCGATTTCACAGTAAACTTCCCTTTTTTGCTTTCACCTGCAGGTTCATCATCATCATCCTCGCTGCTGAGGGAAGAGGAAGCGCTCTCCTCTCCGGTCGCCTCCCCCTCCTCAGGGTGCCGAGTCTGGACCCGCTGCCCCGCCGCGGACCGGCCCTGACCCTGCAGGAACAGCAAGGCATTGGCCGCCTCCACCCGGGCTTCCTGTTTGTCCAGCAGCTCTAAGGCGCCCTGCTCCTTCATCTCCGGGGACACGGGAGCTGTCGCAAACACAGAGGGAACATAATCTGGTGAACGCGGGTTCTTCACCTGTTTACCTGCATGTGGAAAGACAGGTGTATGTCAGAGGAAGAGATGTGACATTTATTCAAAACTTTGATAGCTGGATATTGACAATCCACCAAAAACACCTCAGATCAGCTGATGAGGGAAATAACTGTCGGAGCCTCTTATATTAACGGATGTTTTGTGATATTATGTGTAGTAACGTCAAAATTAAATTATTTGGGAATCAATAAAGCAGAAACATCAAAAGCAGATTTTTTTTAGAAGCTTGTATTCACCCCACTGTGGATTAAATTAAACCGGATGTTACTTTAGTTCCAGACCTGAGATGAAGTGAGTACTACACAGCCGACTCCCGTCGTTTGGCACCCAGCCCTCCCGGTTAACGGCGGCGATCCAACGCTGCTTCCTGTCGGGGTCCCGAGGGAAACNACCCAGCCCTCCCGGTTAACGGCGGCGATCCAACGCTGCTTCCTGTCGGGGTCCCGAGGGAAACGGTAGAACGATAAGGTGGTGCCGGGCGTCCTTCTGTTCCTACAGCCTGCCACGACACATGTATGAACCATAGTAAGAGCCGTGGAAGCGTGGAGGAGCGTGGGCTTCTGTTCGCTGGCTAGTTTGACTCCCAAAATGGCGGCCGAGCAAAAGGAAAAAAAAAAAAAACAAAAAAAACAAAACACTGTTCGACGTTAGCGTCAATAAATGCTGCCTTCACGTGCTGTCGGAAATATTAATATTAGAAGTTTGCGTACACATGAACAGCCAAAAAGACGTCATAATTCAGATTTTGATACCTGCTATGTGACTGTTTTTTGCCGTGTCGTTAAAACACAACTGCAGAAGCAAGTTACAATCCAAATAACGATTAATACATACATTACATAACTAACGCATATTCCCTTCGCTTAGCTGAAGGATAAAGTGCGCATATGCTGCTTGCAAATAATCTGTTAGCAAGAAAATAACTTGCTCCCACTAAGTATCCATATTTTTTTAAATTCCTGACCAAGAGCAATTGAACACGTTGTTACGGCAATTTCTGGAAAAGGTGAATTTACGAGGAGTACCTGAAGGCAACATGAGACCAATGTTATTTTTTAGATAACTTTATTGAACAAATATTAGACTAGCATTTAGACGAGAACAGGTAATAGCAAATATATGTAAAGTGCAAATTATCTTTCTTTAATGTAACGTGCAGAATTTTTGTCAAGAACTTGCTTCTAATATTTAGTTTAAAAACAGCTCATTGTTGTTGATGTAATTTGTATTAAGCTTCAGAAACACCATTATCCTGATATTCTTCTGTAAAAAAAATTTGTTACAGATTTGATTTTTCCTTTTTCCCTCAAATGCTGCCAGATGTTCAGGTCCTGAGGCAGCAAAGCAGCTCAAAACCACGACGCTCCTCTCCACCATGATAGTGTTGTTAAACTTTTGTCTGTCCATAGAACATTATCCTAGAACTTGTTTTGCAAACTTGGGATGACAGAAATGTTTTGGCCTCGATCGTTCCTTCCTTCTTTCCTTCAGTCTTTCTTATCATGGACAAACTAAATTGAGACTCCAGCAGGTTCAGAATATTTCCGCGAATCTTCTGAAACAGTCTTATGAAGTCATGGTCCTTTAAATTTTTCCATAAACACAGGTCTTCTTTTGGGACTATATTCCCTGGTGGAGGCATACATTCACTCCATGCTTTTTATTGAGCTTAAACACTAAAATTACATAACTTCTAAAAAAACCTGAATACACGTCTTGTTGGTGATGATGGATTACCTATCCCAAGAACGTTTACAGTATCAACAAGTTGATTTTAATAGCAGAATGAACTGAAACCAATGGAGGTCTGGAAGGTAGGAAAAACATTTTTAATTCACCGTTCCAGTAGTATGCTTTGGGAAATGATTGTCAGTAACGTTACATGTATGAAAATTGAATATATTAGGCTCAAACGTGCAAAATGGCTAGTATAGTCCTTTAAAGCCCAAGCTACTAACAACATACACATTATGCTAATGCCAACCATTTTCCAAAATATAAAACTATTTTAGTTTTTTTGTTATTTTGCCAAATCCACTAATTTACAAAATCAAATGTTCAAGCGATACAACTACCTTAAAAATTAATCTTTCACCTTAAAATTTAATGTTTCGCCTGCTAAGATTTCAGCACGATTGTAGAAGGCACAGTCGTTTTAATTTCCCTGTAAAAGCTGTCTTCTCCTGGGACTACATTTCCTGGCGGAGACATAATTGTCTTCTGCAGCTCCGTGTTGAATCTCACTCCAATTAGATTTGTAGAAAAGTCATTACCTCAGAGGTTCACTGACTTTTAAAACCTACATGGCAATTGTTTAATTGCTGTTTTTAGTGTCAGGATAGAGAGTTATTATTTCTTTGTCATTATTTCAGGCAGATTGAGTTATGAGCGACTTAGCTGGAGATAAGACCATTTTTTTTGAGTAAATACTGCAGAAATCCAGATATTTCACCAACATTTTTTTTTTTTTTTTTTTTNTTTTTTTTTTTTTTTTTTTGCCACTCTTTAAGCTACGGAATTTACTCATCATGCATTTCCAGTCTAAGATATAAAAACGATCTGGCTGTATGTGGCTTACTTGCTGTGAGGATGATTAGCCACAGGTTTCTTAGTGAAGGATTCTGATGGCAGCCGCATGATAAATAACCAGATGTTCTCCTGCTATGAATATATGTACCAGCAGCATATGGATTTATTTTATTCATTTGACCTTCAGGAGTGTAAGATCAGTCTGTACACGGAATTGTTCCCGACGCCTCTGACACACTCCAGCCTCTTCAGCTCGCTCAGACACAGAATGCACATTGACGTTTTGGTTCCAGCGTTGGTAATCCTCTTTAGCTCCTCCATCCGGAATTCCTCCTGTTCTCCTGCAGAGGGCGCCACAGGACAAAGACAGAACAATCAGCTGCTGCATTCAACAAATACTAACTGAAACGTCATTTTAACTATTCAGTTATTAAATTAAATCCCGTGTTGTTGTTTTTTTCTCAAAGTACTTCTTGTTCATGATTATTTTAGGGATATTATCTGGGCACTGTGACCTCTGACCTTGCATTCCTTGGTTTTGTTTGCTGTAATGTTGGTGATTTGATAAGAGTTTAGTCTGAATAATTCCCTGCATTTTCTTACTGTTATACACACATTGTAGGAGGTTTTCTAGATTTTACCAATAGTTTTTCATAACAAATGCTGAGTATTATAAATTCCTCCTCCTCGTAAGAAGTCATTATTTTTTGGCTCTATAATTTTCTGTTTTGTTTTATGGGCAAAGGAGACGCCTTGGTTTGTTTTTTATATTGCTGTAAATGGATTTTGATTGACAAAGGACAAATGCATTCAACCAAAAATGATGTTAAAAGGATAAAAAAAAAAAATAGAGAAAATATCCTTTCCCCCCTGTTAATCACTGAATAACAGTTCAGTAGACATGCTCATTATAACACGCGTGTGGAAAAACTGTGACTCCTCGTGACGGTTCAGACATGTGTGCAAACTTTTCTCCAGGAGTCACATGGCTTGTAAACCAACTCCTGAGGTAAAAGAATCTTGACATTTAAGCTTGAAGCCTGACAAGCAGCAGCCAGAGAACAGAAACGAGGTTAAACGTCGCAGACGGGGTCAGTCGTCTGGGATCGGTAGAGTCTGACGCAGACGATGAGGCTGAGGACTGAATGAGTTTGCAGGTGTGTGTGTGTGTGTGTGTGTGTGGTATATCACTAATTACAGCCTCTCACTATCAATTAACTCCTGAGACCTTTTTCTGTCGTGTCTCCAGCTCGTCCCTCTTAAGTAACGAGACGGAGACGATATGATGTGTTCAATTTTCATGGTTATTTGGCATTTTGAGCAAAGAGTCAGACTATGGATGTGTCCTGAACATTGAGTAAGGGTCTGTTGTCTATTTTTGGTTTTGTGTAATCTGAATCACTTCTATTTTTTGTGGTGCATTAAATTGAGGATGGTTGATGTTGGGGAGGGGTCTTAGTATAAACCTGTGGTTTTTTACCTCTCCGCATGAGAACGATGTTATGCTGATTCTTTTCCTGAGTTTTTGCAATTCTTTGTTTCTTTTTTTTTTCCTTGTATGTGTATAATCACACAAATAAAATGAAATGTCCAACATCAGGCGTAACACAGCAACCAGCGAGTGATTCTGATGTGTCCAATAAAAGATATAAATACACTGACTTAGTCTGTCTGCATGCACATGTGCACACACACATACACACACACACACACACACACACACACACACACACACACACAGAGCCTTTTCCAGCAGCGTGTTGAGGCTTCCTGACTGACCGTGCTGTTGTGTGGTGAAGGCGTTGATGGCGTGGACGGCCTGGTTGAGTCGACTCAGCGTTACCTGCCTCAGATAAGTCGGTAAACTCTGGAACTCGCTTTCTGACACCAAAGACAGACGCACAGCTCTGCAAAAAAAAAAAAAAAAAAAAAAAAAAAAGATAAAAGAAGACGTGACGAGTCAAATCTGGACTTAACAGCTGGAGGACAGAATGTGATGACGACAGCAAAAGTCTCTCTCTTCTGCCTTCAAACGCTCAAACAGCAGCACAGACATTAATCACGGCGAGCTGTGACCTTTAATCATCTCTGCTCTATTTCTGTCATTTTCAAGCATTTGCAAAAAGCTGAAAATACATTTTCAAGTAAGTAGTTTGGATTTAAAAATTGATGGAGACACGCAGGGTCTCTGTCTCTCTGCAAATGAGCATTTATAGGAAAGTACGAGCACGAGTACCTGTATGTGTTTATATGCAGCCCTGAATATAAACAATACTCCAAAATAAACAATAACCCACACTGTTTCCCTCATTTCCTTCCTGTGATTAGTCAGTATGTCAGATTTTCTGTTTTTAATAATGAGGAAGGTCATTGCTACAAACTGGCTTCATCAGCAGATGGAGAGTTGTGCTGGTTTACCTGTTTGTGTCTTTCTCTGGCTGACTTCCTGTTGTTGAACTCTTCTTCACCTGAGTCTGCGACACCAGCTGCAAAATAAAAACCGGACAAAAATAAAATAAAAATAGCTAAATAAAAACGAGTCAAAAACAAAATAAAATAAAAAGATGCAAAATAAAAATCGGCCAAAAATAAAATAAAATAAAAAGCTGCAAAATAAAAATCGGCCAAAAATAAAATAAAAAGCTGCAAAATAAAAACGAGTCAAAAACAACATAAAATAAAAAGCTGCAAAATAAAAACGAGTCAAAAACGTCAGCAGATTACAGAGGAAACTTTGAGCTAATTAACTTAGAGCTACATTCACGCTCACTTTGCAGATGTCCAGAGTAACAGAGCTGAGTTCTGGCATCTCCGGGGTGCTGAGCTCTTGGTAGCCTCCTCTGACGTTGGGGGTCCTCAGACTGAACTCCTGGGTGGATCCGTCCAACTCCAGCTTGTTTTCAGTGAGCTCCTTAGGCTTCATTACACATTTCAGACAGAGAAGCAGGAGAAAGGCAGACAGGAAACAGGTTTGTTATTTTTCGGACAGTATTTTGTGTGAACCCATGTCTGAGAAAGGCAACTTTATTTATAAACCATATTTCATACGCAAGGAAATTCAAAGTGATTTACATACACATACAAACAGGAATAAGAACAACACAAATAGAAAAACTAAAAGAGGCAGTTGAAATTAATACATAAAATCAGATAAAAGGAGCATTTAAAGGGCATGAAGTGCAGCTTTAAGATTGAATTAAAAGTAATTTTTCCGCTTTGGTCTTACATGTTGCAAAGTTTTCCCCAAATTAGACTCCAGGACTGGCATCGATAGCATCTGCTTGTCCTTCAGACCTCTGAAGGACACCTCAGGTACGTCGTACTCCCAGGTGCGTGCGGAGGCGGTTGCTTGGTTACGAGGCGTCGTGAGGTCAAAGGTGCAGATTTCCTGGTCGGCTGGTGTGTCGCTGGGCTCCGGCTGCTCTGCAACCTGACACTAAAGCAAACCTTTACTTTATTCTGCTGCTTTAGAAATGAAGCCATTTCTCACTTTTATCAGCCTCCCCTTTAAACATGCAAGTTTAATGAAAAAAATAAATTATATATATAATTTATTTTTTTCATTAAACTTATATATATCTTCTTCTTCTTTTCCTTTCGGCTTTCCCTTCAGGGGTCACCACAGCGAATCATCTGCCTCCATCTAACCCTATCCTCTGCCTCCTCTTCTCTCACACCAACTAACTTCATGTCCTCTTTCACTACATCCATAAATCTCCTCTTTGGTCTTCCTCTAGGCCTCCTGCCTGGCAGTTCCAACCTCAGCATCCTTCTACCGATATGTTCACTATCCCTCCTCTGTACATGTCCAAACCATCTCAGTCTGGCCTCTCTGACTTTATCTCCAAAACATCTAACATGCGCTGTCCCTCTGATGTACTCGTTCCTGATCCTATCCATCCTCGTCACTCCCAAAGAGAACCTCAGCATTTTAGTCTCTGCTACCTCTAGCTCTGCCTCCTGTCTTTTCCTCAGTGCCACTGTCTCTAAGCCATACAACATCGCTGGTCTCACCACCGTTTTGTACACCTTTCCTTTCATTCTTGCCGAGACTCTTTTGTCACACATCACACCTGACACTTTTCTCCACCCATTCCAACCTGCTTGCACACGTTTCTTCACCTCTTTTCCACACTCTCCATTGCTCTGGACTGTGGACCCTAAGTACTTAAAATCCTCCACCTTCTTTATCTCTATTCCCTGTAACCTCACCATTCCACTTGAGTCCCTCTCATTCACAGCCATGTATTCTGTCTTGCTGCGGCTAACCTTCATTCCTCTCCTTTCCAGGGCATATCTCCACCTCTCTAGGTTTTCCTCCACCTGCTCCCTGCTCTCACTACAGATCACAATGTCATCTGCAAACATCATAGTCCAAGGGGATTCTTGTCTAACCTCATCTGTCAGCCTGTCCATCACTACAGCAAACAAGAAGAATATATATACAACAAGAATATATATATATAAATATAGCGATGTATCATTATCAAAAAACTTCAAAATATATCATAAACTTTAGGCCTAGCTGAACGGGTGGAGATGAGAGTGGTGCAGTGAGTCTCGTTATAAAGTCTGACTGCCTGAGAGGAAGATAAACTAATTTTGATGGAAACACTGATTTGATTTGTAAGACGTGTCAAAGACTATTTGTTGCGAAGACTCAGTCTCTTCAGTGTGGACACAAAACCAATGGAGCTTTTTTACAAATTGATGATAGAGTCAGTCTTAATATTCTCACTGATTTGTTGGTATGGAAATCTAAATGTTCAGAATAAGAACCGACTGAACAATATTACTAAAACAGCCAGAGAAGTCACTGGTCAGCAGCAGTCTTCCTGTTAGCCGTCTATTCTCATCAGGTTTTGAGGAAAGTCCAGGTAATTCCCTTCATCCTTTTAGT
This sequence comes from Lucifuga dentata, assembly GCA_014773175.1. Lineage (NCBI taxonomy): Eukaryota > Metazoa > Chordata > Actinopteri > Ophidiiformes > Bythitidae > Lucifuga > Lucifuga dentata. The sequence goes on from VXCM01005428.1 coordinate 62,178, forward strand.
GGGGAGTTTGAAACTCTTCCCTCAGGTCAGAGATTTAGACTACAGAGGTCAAAATGCAACTGATATAAATTCTCTTTTATCCCACGTGCAATAAACACTTTATAAACAGATTTGGACCAGTTTTAACGGTTGTATTTTGATGTGATTGCCTGTATTGTGTTTTATTGTGTTTTGCTTATTTATTGTGTCACTATTTGATATGCTGTGCTGTCACCCTGCTGCAAAACAATTTCCCTTCGTGGGACAATAGATGTTTGAAGTTGAAGTTCTGTCAAGAGCCATTTAATAACGTCCTGAGGTGGAATTTCAGTGGTTCTTTTATTTTTAACTTTTAATTAACTGAAAAAACAACAGCCTATTGTGGATGACTTTATTTGTCAGAAGCTAGGAGATCTCTTCTTTCTTTGTGAAAATTCTGCTGCTCACCAACATGGAGGAGACACTTTTGGAGAAGCAGCAAGCAGAATGAAATCTCAAAGATAAAAACGGAATATTTTTCTGTTTTTAACGGCATCCGTATTTGTGATCCGTCTATGTAATGTTTCAAACATGTCCAGCTCAGATCTTTGGAGTTTGATGTGTAAATGTGTACCTTTCTGGAGCTGAGGAGTTTCTTCATGTATGGCGTTTGAAAGGTCGGGACCTCAGGGGTGTTTGGAAGTTTGCCAGGGTGATCAGGGGATTCGGGGTCCCCCTCCCCTGGAACAGATGGGGCATCAGGATCTGCAAATTTTAAGCAATGTCCTTAATTTTACTAATTGATAATTTATTAACCACATGGGGATCAGAGGTAATATTAAAATATGTATATGTATGTATTTGATAATGCAGAAGAAAAGAGGTGAATACGTGTGAATTGAAAACAATCTTTTGAAATGTCCTGAGTAACTAAAAAAAATACAGGTGTGACAACGATTCTTTACTGTTTATGAACTTCTGTAGGACAGGAAAGGGATCCATAATAATATGATTCTAATCACCTGATCCAAATGAGCATAAAGAGAGAGAGAGACAGAGAGAGAGAGAGAGAGAGAGAGAGAAACTCTTGCTTGTCTCTGTCAGTATTCATACCAGATCTACTTTTTTTAAAAACTTATTTTCAGCTTTGTCCAAATACTTGAAAATAACTAAAATACAACAAAGACAATTAAAGGACCATACCACCCACTTTGCATGTTTGAGTCTAACATACTCAATTTTCAAACATGTTACATTACTGACCATCATTTCCCAAAGGATAAAACTGTATTTCAGTTTTCCTGATATTTTGCAAAACCTCTTAATCTTTCAAAATCAAATATTCAAGTGATACACCCACCTTAAAAATCCATGTTTCTCCTGCTAATAGTTACACAGCCTTATGAAGTCATGGTCCTTTAAATTTTTCCATAAACGCAGGTCTTCTTTTGGGACTATATTCCCCGGTGGAGGCATACATTCACTCCACGCTTTTTATTGAGCTTAAACACTAAAATTACATAACTTCTAAAAAAACCTGAATACACGTCTTGTTGGTGATGATGGATTACCTATCCCAAGAACGTTTACAGTATCAACAAGTTGATTTTAATAGCAGAATGAACTGAAACCAATGGAGGTCTGGAAGGTAGGAAAAACATTTTTAATTCACTGTTCCAGTAGTATGTTTTGGGAAATGTCAGTAACGTTACATGTATGAAAATTGAATATTTTAGGCTCAAACATGGAAAAATGGGTGGTATGGTCCTTTAATATCTGTATGTTGCTGTTTGACCTGGTCATAAGCAGAAATGTTTTGGAGTTTCATCATTAATTTTTATGTGCTTACAGTGGAATTTAAAAGTAATTGTTTTATTTATCTTGCAGAAAGATCCTGATTGCATCCAAATCAAACCTTTCCAAAACTTTACTACCGTTTTTTTTATCTATCACAGTGAAGCAGCAGAACACTTGAATGTGGCTAAACGTGGTCACGGAATAACATGCAGCTCGTACCTTTAGCGTGAGAGTTCAGTATCAGACCGCCGACAGGGAGCTCCTGTCTGTTAGAGACGACAATATTAACTGTCAACTTATTAAAACAAACTAGTTGCACGATTAATTGTGATTAACCACATTTTCAGAATTTTCGCACACACAGACACACACCTTTGGGTTCTGTCAATTTTCTTCCGGGGTAGATTCATGGTGAAGTCGTCGTTAAGGCACGCGTTGTGCTCTATGATCCCAAAGCTGCTCATCTGGGGCATCTGCAGCTCATCGTCGTCCATCCTCAGGGTGATTCTGGGCGTTAAGGGCATGGGAGGTGGTGTGGACATGTTGAGCGAGGGGGGAGGGAGGCGAATCTCAGGCATGGGACCCACGTCCGGGCACCACTTTTTTGCTACCATTCGTTTCAGCTGCATCTCAGACAGACCGAAGTCGGCGAGCTGTGGGGTTCTGAGCGGGTCCACAGAGGGCGGCGGGCCCACCTGTGCAGGTGATATCTCTCCATCTTCCCCTTGATTTCCCTTTTCTCCTCCTGCTGACTTTGTTTCATCTCCACTTCCTGCTTCATCTTCAGCCTCTGGGCCATGACCATTGACTTCTGTGTAAGAAGCATTAAAGGAGCATACCGTATGTTATGTTATGTAATACCTTGTTCAATTTGTATATTTTATGTGTTTGAGCTGTTTTCTTATTTCTTATGTATGTATGTATTTATGTGTGTTGATGGATCTCAGGAAGACTAGCAACTGCATTTGCGGAAGCTAATGGGGGATCCAATAAACAACAAACAATAAATAAACAATACAGATAGTTTTGAATGTTTGAGCCCAACAAATACTACCTGCATACATGTCATATTACTGTCAACCATTTTCCAAAATATACTGCTGGAGTGGTACATTTTACATTTGTTTTCCATTGATTTCAGTTCAGTCTGGTATTAAAATCACTTGAGACTTGTAATGGCTTGAGATATGTAATGTTTTACAACGAAACAAACGTTGGTGTTATTTATTTTTAGTCAAAGTTCATTAATTAACCAATGCAACACAGCTGCAAGGAAGAAAATCTATGTCTCTACCAGGGAATAAAGTCCCAGACGGCTTTTACAGAGAAATTAAAAGTGTCCGTATCTTCTGTATTTGGGGTTATAAGTGGGCGA
>VXCM01005428.1:70307-108779 GCA_014773175.1 Lucifuga dentata
AGATGACCAGAAGGTGGCGCTGTGGTTCAACAGCCCCAGACGAAGGTCAACTTTCGCAGTGCTGCTACAGTTATTCTGACATGACATGCAGGTTTATTTGACATTATGCATGATGGATGGATGTATTTTGGTCATTACTCGTACAAAGCTAACTTTAGACTCCAGAAGGTTAAAATGGTGAGATCACAGTCGTCAGGGTTGATTACTCCACGGTTGCCTGAGGTGAAACTGTCCTTGAACATCCTTGAGCTCAGCATAACAAAGGGTGAAGGATTTGGAAGGCTGTGGTGTGACGTGTGCTGATATTGCTGCTGATAGGATGGCTGAGACACAGGTAAACACGGTACCTGCGTGTGCACTTCCTGTTACTACACCACCGGTTTGGCAGTTTTATAGCTATGGAAAACAGCTTTTAAAGGACTATACCAGCCATTTTGCAAGTTTGAGCCTGATATATTCAATTTTCATACATGTGACGTTACTGACAATCATTTCCCAAAGCATACTACTGGAACGGTGAATTAAAAATGTTTTTCCTACCTTCCAGACCTCCATTGGTTTCAGTTCATTCTGCTATTAAAATCAACTTGTTGATACTGTAAACGTTCTTGGGATAGGTAATCCATCATCACCAACAAGACGTGTATTCAGGTTTTTTTAGAAGTTATGTAATTTTAGTGTTTAAGCTCAATAAAAAGCGTGGAGTGAATGTATGCCTCCACCGGGGAATATAGTCCCAAAAGAAGACCTGCGTTTATGGAAAAATTTAAAGGACCGTGACTTCATAAGGCTGTGTAACTATTAGCAGGAGAAACATGGATTTTTAAGGTGGGTGTATCACTTGAATATTTGATTTTGAAAGATTAAGAGATTTAGCAAAATATCAGGAAAGCTGAAATACGGTTTTATCCTTTGGGAAATGATTGTCAGTAACGTAACATGTATGAAAACTGAATATATTAGGCTCAAACATGCAAACTGGCAGGTATGGTCCTTTAAGGTGGAGGAGCTCCGGCTAGGTTTTAAGCTGATCTGTGACCGTCTGAATCAATCATGATAAGTATGTTATGTAAATGGAAATATGTGACAGATTGCATCATTCAGATCACAATCACAGCACAAAGCATCTGCTCAGTTCTACCAGACATGGTAATATTTAAAGGACTATACTGGTGATTTTGCGTGTTTGAGCCCAATAAATACCACCTGTATATAATAATACCACCATTACATTATGTTACAAAATCGGACGCCCACTTAAAATTCAATGTTTTGCACGATTGTAGAAGGCATGGTTATTTTCATTTAAAAGCCATCTTCTCTTCTGGGATTGTATTTCCTGATAGAGACGTATATTTTCCTCCATGCAGCTCACGTGGAATCAGTTAAATTAAGTAACTTCGACAAAACAACAACAAAAATAAGTTGTTCAGTGTGATGGATTATGTATTTCAAGCAAGCTGACTTTTTATAGCATACTGGAATGAACTGAAAATGACTGTCCTCAGGAAGGTAGGAAAAACAATTCTAAAATTTACTGTTCCAGTGAAGGGGAGGGAAATGTTTAGCAGTTATGTAACATGTATAGGGGTTATATTTATTGGGCTCAAACATGAAAAAACACGATTTTGTCATTCATTCATAATTCAATCATGACAAATTTTGTGTTTTAAAGGATTTTTCATATCAGAGAAATGAGCCTTTTTCTCACATTAGATGTCCTTGTATGACTCTTGTTTATCTGCTGTGATGGAGAGATGAACCTTTTGACCCCTTCCTCTAAAAAAAACCCTCTTCCTCCCTGTTCTCAGGTGAGAGCTCAGTCAGAGTTCACCAAGAAGGAGACGGAGGTGTTCCTGCAGTACACGCAGGACTACCGGCTGGAACGGCAGCTGGTGGCGCTCTACAACCGGCTGATGGGCGTGTCNCGCAGGACTACCGGCTGGAACGGCAGCTGGTGGCGCTCTACAACCGGCTGATGGGCGTGTCGGCCCTGACCGACCAGCCCACGCTGCTGGAGGAGCTCATCCTGAGCCGCAAGCCCAAACGCTGGGAGCTGAGAGAGTTCTGCGTCAAGGTTAGTGAAGAGTTCCACGCAGCAGACCTGAGAATTAGACAGCAATCCAAAAGAGCAACGCAACCATGACCCAATCTGCCGTACGGAGTCTGCGACTTCAAGTTACCGTAAATGCTCTAATAGTGGCCGGGGCCTTTATTTACCTCAACCGCGGAGAGAACCAGGCCTTTATAAGATACAGGCTTTTATTTGAGACAGGCCTTTATTTCTAACTAAGGATGTAGAACTACGTGCTTCTCGCCAAACTTTCCCTTTGCTGTGTCATAGTTTATTTGTGTCCTTCAGTTTTCCATTAAAAACCCTGGAAATGATGACCGCGGTAAAATCCGTTAAGTCAGCGCTCCCTGCAGCAGTTATTACGGTAGGCGTGGTGAGATTCAAACCGAAATGAGAGCCTCGTAGCCGGCTAGCAGCGTCTGTCCCACCGCTAATAGACGCACCATAACCACATTTAAGAAACTAAAATAAAATTTAAAAAAAACAAAAAACAAAACAAAACAAAACAAAACACCGCCACTATGGAGAAACATTTCACAGTGTGATCATTCCTCTATCAGCTTTTAGAAAGGCTCGTTTTCATCCATTTTATCCACATTTCCGGGTCGGTGTGTTACAGCGGAGCGTCACTCGCTCTTCGCCGGGGAGGAGCTCCATGTTTACGGCTTTGTTTCACGCTGAGTCCGGTCGTTCCTTCTGGCTGAAAGGACAACGGCTAGAGGTTTTTAAAGCGGTTTGGTACTTAAAACGTAGATACTGTCATCTGGTTACGGAGTCCAGGCTGGCTCAAGGAGACAGAGAGAAAAAAAAAATCGTTCAAACGATTTAGTAAGTCATTTTCCCCTCCTCCATGAGCCTCCCAGGCTCCGTAGTTAGCTTTAGCAGCAGCAGAATACACTAATATATTTAACTGGACCAGTAACACACATAAACCAACCCGGCTATTATTTGAATACTGGCTTTTAATAGAGAATTTACGGTATGTTTACAATTGTTTAATTGTTGAGAGGTGCAGCTGTAAAGGATTTTTCAGTTTCCAGACCAAAATGATAAATGTGACAGAGAAACATGGAGCTCCTGTGGGGAATGAAGCATGCTACATCTGTCTTCTTGGTATGAAAATAAACGGGATATGTAATTCAGCAGAGCTGCGACCTTCTGTTGTTTTTATGATGTGCTGAGTTGGCAAATTCCCCACAGTGTTGGTGTGAGGGAAGAAATGTTTTAATCTGTTCAAAGAGAGCATATGACTCAGTGACTCAGGCTTCAAACTACATCCACTAACACCAAATTCATCAAGGGAAAATAACTAACGCTGCAGCTGAAATGTCACAGCGTTCAGTCATGGAGACGTTTGAGTCTCTCCACAAAAACTCCTAGAGAGAGGACGTCCCGCCCTCATTTTAAAACCAGCCAGAGTTTCATCTGTTGTGCTGAAGTGCCCATAAGCAAAACGCACAGATCCAGCCTGCTATCAGCTGTACATGCTTTAGTTTCAGCCCTCACGTTGCCCCCTAGTGGGCATAGTATTTATTACTCCACATCGATATAAAGCACATGAATTGCAAAATGAGCATATTGAGAATGCAGTCTAGTCTTACCTTTAAAGTTAATTTTCACTCTCATTTTAAACTTAAACCCAAGCTAACTCTCATTCCCGAACACCTCACGTAGCATGGGAAGAATTCAGTATGGCGCTCGGCTTCAATAGACTCCAGCAGGCCCAGGATGCATATGTTTTGACACCTGCTTCGACTCTCCAGGTGAAACCTTTGGTCTTTAGCTTGGATTGTCTTCGCGCAGGATAACACAAACATGTTCGAGCTCAACAACACGCTGGCTCAGGTCATCTGCAGCGACTTCAAGAGGAAATAGGTTGACCATGATCTTCAACTGTAAGCCCAATTTGGTCAAACTTAGATTCAAGAGCGCCGAATGATGACTTGAAGTGGGCTGCTAACGCCTCTGATGTTGTTCAAATAGCATGGTGATAGCATCCACTGTTAAGCTAGTTGATGAATCGTCTTTTTTTCCTGACTTGCCAGTTCTTGAAGCCATTGTGAGGTAGATAAGAGGAAAGTGAGGGTAAAAGTAAGACATATTACACTTTAGTTATAAAGTAGAGGGGCTGGATAGCAAAGAACTGAAAATTTGAATCGGAGCACCCGTTCCTTACGTCTACTCCATGTGGCGGCTAACTGGAAGTCCAAACCCAATCTAACTCTAACTTTGCTGTAACCTAAACCTACGCAGTACATTTACATGCATGCAAAGTGCCTTAATTACTCCAATTATAACATTTACGTGCTCAAATAAATTCATTTAAAATTGCATAATCTGGGTCTGTTACTCGGAGAAATTTTACCCCGATTTATGCCAATTTCAATTTAATTATGGTGTTTACATGATGTTTGGAAAAAAAAAAAAGATTTATAGCCTTAAAGGACTATATTGGCCATTTTGCATGTTTGAGCCAAATTCAATTTTCATACATGTAATGTTACTGCCAATCATTTCCCAAAGCATACTACTGGAACAGTGAATTAAAAATGTTTTTCCTACCTTCCAGACCTCCATTGGTTTCAGTTCATTCTGCTATTAAAATCAACTTGTTGATACTGTAAACGTTCTTGGGATAGGTAATCCATCATCACCAACAAGACGTGTATTCAGGTTTTTTTAGAAGTTATGTAATTTTAGTGTTTAAGCTCAATAAAAAGCGTGGAGTGAATGTATGCCTCCACCGGGGAATATAGTCCCAAAAGAAGACCTGCGTTTATGGAAAAATTTAAAGGACCGTGACTTCATAAGGCTGTGTAACTATTAGCAGGAGAAACATGGATTTTTAAGGTGGGTGTATCACTTGAATATTTGATTTTGAAAGATTAAGAGATTTAGCAAAATATCAGGAAAGCTGAAATACGGTTTTATCCTTTGAGAAATGATTGTCAGTAACGTAACGTATGAAAATTGAATATATTAGGTTCAGACATGCAAAATGAGTGGTATGGTCCTTTAAGCTTAGTATAATCAAGTTTTTAACATGGATGTAGATGTACTGAGTGAAATGTGATTTCTGATTGTGGGCCAATTGAAGGCCAAGTTCATCAGGACACAGCAAATGTTGTGTTCGTCCTTTTAGAACATCTGCTCTATTTTCATCCTAGAACCTTGAATGAGGTGAGAGAGCGCTCCATCTAAGGGCGTGAGCACGGTGGATTAGTCCTAAAAAGTCACTTTTGCTTGCAGATGGTGCTGAAGGGCTGGTTTATATCAATTCAAGGACTTGTTCGCAGTACAGCCTGATTTAGCTAAATGGCTTAGCGAGAAAGATGAAAACCTAGTACTTCCTGTGATAATACAAATTGTCCTAATGGTGCAGTTTGAGCAAATCTTTGTAATAACCTAAAAAAGCAAACAGAATTGAATGTATTGTTGCATAAAAAGCAGCAGCATCCTGTAGGTGGAACTCAGAAAGGCAGCAACATTTTTTGATCTTGTAAAAACGGACAGCCTGACCTTGTGAAGCCAAAGAACTACAATTATGTTTCTTTAACCTTGAAAGCTTATCATGTTTAAACACGCTAAAAGTGATAAGTTTAAATCCATGTTGGCTTTTCCTCTCCTACCGACACGAGAACACAACTGCCTGTCTGTAAATGTGACCAAATGTTCTGCATTAATACATAAAATATGCGGCAAAATAACCATGTTCATACTGATGAATGTGATTTTAATTACTGTAGATTTTAACCCCACATCTTCCAAAGGGAATACAGCCGATAATGGGCTCTGTACATGAACGCTATGCAGCGTTTTTTGTTTTTTTTTAAACAGTTTGTGAGGTGAATGTGGTGTATTTTGGGACGGTCTCACGGGGCCAAATGTTCACTTCGTTTTAACAGAATGAGCCAAAACCGTCAGAGCCGACCTCTGTTCTGCTGGAACAATGAGATTTCAACAAGCTGTTAAGGTTAATGTACTCTGCTTTAATCCCTGACAGGTTCGTTTACTGCTAAATACATTACAGCGTCAGAGAGTATAATGCATTAAAAGTCTGATGCAACCAGGACCAGCTGCTGCAGAAGCTACAGATGAGCATTATATCAATACACCATTATCCATATTCAAACAACTACATTATCCGTATCCGTACTCGGATGGCGGGGCTTAATACGGAAGTAGTCGGACTAACCAAGAGAGTTATGCTGCGTTCGATAGACCTCGGATTTCCCCAACTGCCTGCTTGGAAAAATGTGTTGGAATGGCACTTGAAGTCGAAGCTCCGATTGGAAACTCGGACCAAAATTATAAACTCCGATTTCACGAGTATGACGTCACTCAACATGGCGGCGCCGTGGAAGTAAGCTTTGTGAATGGAAATGATCAGCTCAAAGGCGAATAAAGTATTTTTTCTTATGTGAAATTGAAATAAAAATCTCAAAATATATCGCCATGGTAACTATCTAGTTTGTATAATAACTATTTGCCATTGATACGTAAGTGTAAAGAATTTCATATTACTTCTCTGCACAAAGTTTAATACGTTATCATTGTAAAACAACATAACCAAACAGTCCTGCAGTCTAACTTTACTTTAGTTAGTATTTATTACTAAGTTTATTTAATCTTACAGTATTTATTGGTGTTCAGCCATNTACTTTAGTTAGTATTTATTACTAAGTTTATTTAATCTTACAGTATTTATTGGTGTTCAGCCATGCCTTTTTGTTTGTATTTGGCTGGAACAGTTTGAGGTCGAAAGTCAGAACTTCCGACTGGGAAATATTTGACTTCCGAGGTCTGTCGAACACAGCATTAAAAATCACGAGCTAACTGGCTAGTTAGCCTAGCAACTAGAAGCTACAACGAGCTAGTAGAAATGTGCATTAGTATCAGTATCTTGTTTATGAATGTCCACAGTAAATGACTTGTGTTTGTTTAGCTGTGGATTGAGAATAATGTTGAGCTGAATCTGAGAATAGCAGCTATAGCTAATAGATGCTACTATGCGCAGCAGCTCTGTATAGAGAAGCTCTGTGATTGGCTACCTGGACAATCATGCAACCATGTGACACAGCGTTAATAAGAGCTACCCAATCAGATTTATTTCCTTCACAAGTACAGATAGTGACACATTTTACTCAGATGGTACTCGTACTCGTAAATAGTGCATTATCCGTAACGGATACTCGTTTCATCTGAGTACTCGGCTCATCCTTAGTTGAAGCACAAGTTAGCATGTTGAACTGAAGAAGCCTTTTGGATAAAAGTGAAACATCTTCAAGCACTTTTTCCAGTCCGATTCCACTTCAACCTTCTAGACATCTTACCACCTGGACGACTGAGACGAACCTTCACAGACATGCAACAATCTCTTTAAGCCCACCAGTGGGAAAATTTGCCAAGTGCAGCTTTTTCATGCCAGTTTTTTAATTCAGTCTTCTTCCTCTTTCCCCTCTTTCTTTGTCCAGATAAACTTTGTCCTGGGAACTGGTCTGCTGTGTCTTTTCACCCAGGCTTCTCTGACGGGCCGAGACCAGGCGCTGCTGATGAAGACGTGGTCCGACCGCATGGGTGCTCTCTACAGAAAGATGAAGAACACAGGTGGGCGCTGTTTGGGATATTTCCTGGAGCAGGCGGAACATGATGTGCGGCAACAGCTCCAGGAAGCCGTGCAGAACCGTGCACCGCCTGAGGAGGCAGCGGCATGCATCCTGAAGACTTTGGAGAAGAACTATGATTGGCTGCGCTGGGCGGTGATGCTTCACCCCGCGGTGGGACCTCAGGAGGATGAACAGGACAAGGAAACAACAGAGGAAGACGAGAGTGCNCCCCGCGGTGGGACCTCAGGAGGATGAACAGGACAAGGAAACAACAGAGGAAGACGAGAGTGCGCCAGCAGAAGAACAACCCAACCACTTCCTGTCTGTGGCCTCTGAACCACCCATCCCCCACGTGATGGCGTGCTACCGTGACACGCCCACCTCGCTGGACAAGAGCCGCATCCACCAGCTAATCGTGGATCTGGAGTGGAAGATCCCCAACCCTCCGCCAGAGGTGTACGCTGCTATTGAGGAAGACCCAGGCAGGGCACGGCGCTACCTGGCCTCACGCATGCTGCAGAAGCTGCAGGAGGGGCTGGGAGCCGGCGTGGCCGTCCACGTGGTCCCGGGCAGGATGGAGATGAAGTGCAACTTCCCCCCAGCATCCTACTACCTCTACGAGTACAAACACCGGCTGGCCTCAGGCACCGTGTGTGTGTTTGGATAAGTGAAGATTAAAGAGAGAGAGAGAGAGAGAGCACGTCTGTGTATTCCATCCCGCTGTTCTCACACACACATGAATGCACTTCTGCAACTCCCCAGGTTGCCTGTGTTTCATATTATACATGTTTTATTTCTATTCCTGTCACACTGGCATTCATTTCTCTCGTATAATATTTCAAAGTCAGTGACATTCTACAGAAAAAATAAAGTTAACATACATTTGAGAGTTTTTGCTACCTTCCTTTTAGGCTTGCCAAATTATTTTATTGATTTTGTTACCAAAATATAAGTGATTGTCTTTGATGTTAGTTTGTAAAATCTACTGAGGGAGCTGAGATGGAATATTTGACCCATTGATACGCTTCAGGATTTGGTTAATATCGTTCATGAATGGAGCATCAGAAGAAAACATTCCTGAAATTGTCCATCTCATACACTCAAAAAAAAAAGAGTCCAACTAATGCCCACATCTCCACAGTAATGCACATAATTATTGTTCAGGTTTTGAAATGCCCTGGAAATATTCTTGTCTCCGGCAGAAAAACGTCCTGATGCTGTCTGTGGTCTTACACAAGTCCACCGTCAGAGTTCAGCTCAAACATGTTTTCTAAGTCCTTCCTGACATCTGGGAATCCTTCCAGTGCCTCCTGGAAGTCCTTCCAGGACAGAGAGAAGCACTTACAGTCAGTCAGGGCCTTCGCCGTGGCCATTTGTTTGCCTTTGGTCATCATGCACGTCTCTGTGGACCAAAGGAAACAAAGAAAACCAGAAGCTCAGATCAATTAGCACCAAAACCCCAGTGGGCAACATCTGACAATTAACCCTTAATTAGGGAGGGATGGAAAGTAACAAAGTACATTTACTCTTGTTACTGTAACAAAGTAGTTTTTTTCTGTACTTGTACTTTTTTGAGTAACTTTTTTTAACAAGTAGTTTTTATTTAAGTAATTTTAATTACAAATGCTTCGGTACATTTTAGCTGACATCTGTTACAGAGTAAAAAAAAAAAAAGCGTGGAGGTTGCAGTTCCTCCTCTCTGACAGCAGCCTGGCTGTGCTGAGGCATAAAGGACCAGAAAACCAATGAATTAGAAGAAAACAATTCCTGGTCACATTTAAGCGACCATTTAGTTTAATAAAGAAAAAAGCTACAGCATGCAGAGCAAACTATGCTTGCTGAAAAATGTGAAGTTAGCAGCATATCAGAACTCAGCAGCAAGCCTGCATACAGAGGTAAGTTAGCTAATTTTATCCTGCTAATTATTCATACTAGNAACTCAGCAGCAAGCCTGCATACAGAGGTAAGTTAGCTAATTTTATCCTGCTAATTATTCATACTAGTAACTAGTTTTACGTCCAAAATAACATGCTTTCATTTGTTTCTGGGTTGCAGTTTTGCTAGCTACTGAAAATGCATAAGTTAATGCTGATTAAGGGAAGTTCTGAGCTAATTGACCTTAGCCTTAGCATGTATTAATTGACTTTAGCATTAGCATGTGTAGGATGGGCAGTTTCAGTGTGGAATTTTTATTAAATGTTTGTCTTGTTAGTCAATTATTATTATTATTATTATTATTATTATTATGCAGTCAAATATTAAATTGACTACAATTCTTTTTTCCTTCCAAATATAGAGTAATATCAGTTAATATTAGAATGCTCGATGGGATAACACATTTTAAAAACGTAGCAAAGTCAATGTTAAGTCTTTACTTGGAGCAAAAGTGCAGCAAAATTGTTTAAAATGTATGTTTGCATTTTTTTTGGTAACATAAAATGTAGCTCAGTACTTTTTACTCACGAGTACATTTGAAATAAAATACTTTTTACTTTTATTCAAGTACAGTTTTACACAATTTTTACTTTTACNAGTACATTTGAAATAAAATACTTTTTACTTTTATTCAAGTACAGTTTTACACAATTTTTACTTTTACTTAAGTAAAATTTCAAAGTAACAGTATTTTTATATGAGTAAAATATTTTATTTTTATTCTATCTTATATTTTAGACTTAGATAACCAGTCATTTAGCAAAGNAGTACATTTGAAATAAAATACTTTTTACTTTTATTCAAGTACAGTTTTACACAATTTTTACTTTTAAGTAAAATTTCAAAGTAACAGTATTTTTATTTGAGTAAAATATTTTATTTTTATTCTATCTTATATTTTAGACTTAGATAACCAGTCATTTAGCAAAGNTGAGTAAAATATTTTATTTTTATTCTATCTTATATTTTAGACTTAGATAACCAGTCATTTAGCAAAGTTTTCATGGCATTGAATGATGCTTAGATGGCTGTTAAAAAAGATTCAGATGTGTGTGTTGACAGTAATTTTAAAATGCTTCTTCCTTATTAATGCAATCGAACGTAAACAACCTGTAAACAACAAACAAAGCTTTGAAAAAGGCCTCACTGTAAATCATCTTTCAAACGATCCTCCATGATGACTCACCTCCAAAGTAGTCTCCGTCACACAGCTCCCTCTCGCAGGAGTCGGTCTCCACCAAAACCTGGCCATGATCTATGAAATACATGCGGTCGCTGGGCACGTTCTCTTGGACGATGACATCGCCCTCCTGGAAAAGGTTATAATCGAGTTTATGGAGAATGATGTTGATGAAGCTTTCGTCTCTGTCCCGGAACATCGGCACGTTTTGCAGCAGGTGGCTGCACGTCACTGTCAGGATTTGCTGAAAAGAGAAATTAAAATTATGATGCGTGTGACCTTAAAAGACAAACATTCAGCTAAGCGTAATAGCACTAACCACAACCTATTATCAAGGAAAAATTTNCCTTAAAAGACAAACATTCAGCTAAGCGTAATAGCACTAACCACAACCTATTATCAAGGAAAAATTTTAGCCTCTTTGGTGTTTCACAGATTAAATCACTACACTGGTTATTACTGGTTATTGCTGGTTATTGCTGGTTATTACTGGTTATTGCTGGTTATTGCTGGTTATTGCTGTTATTACTGGTTATTACTGGTTATTGCTGGTTATTACTGGTTATTGCTGTTATTACTGGTTATTACTGGTTATTGCTGGTTATTACTGGTTATTGCTGGTTATTGCTGGTTATAACTGGTTATTACTGGTTATTGCTGGTTATTGCTGTTATTACTGGTTATTACTGATTATTGCTGGTTATTGCTGTTATTACTGGTTATTGCTGGTTATTACTGGTTATTACTGGTTATTGCTGTTATTACTGGTTATTGCTGGTTATTGCTGTTATTGCTGGTTATTACTGGTTATTGCTGGTTATTGCTGGTTATTACTGGTTATTGCTGGTTATTACTGGTTATTGCTGGTTATTGCTGGTTATTACTGGTTATTGCTGTCGCTACTCGTCTGTGTGTGTTTGTCTTTGTGTTGTTGTTCAGGTGTTTAGCCCTCCTTGATAGAAATTGTTTGTTAGTTTTAAATAAAGTGTAATAGGTTGGTCAAGGAGGGCAGGTGAAGGTCACACACTCACACACACTCACCTACACACTATATACACTATTATCTGTCTGTTGCTAGATTAAATTGCATATATATAAAAAATGGTTGTGTCATTCTTGGCATATACCACAACTACATATGCAGACAAAAAAAAAAAAAAGAAAAAAGAAAAAAAAAATCAACTAATCAAACTTACTGCAGAAGAAAAAACTGTGTGTGTGTGTGTGTATCTGTCTGTGTGTGTGTGTGTGTGTGTGTCCAGCTTGTCTGAGCTGCAGCATCACGTGGTCTTGGCGGTACGTCAGCAGTACGTGTTTATCGGCGAGCTTCCTGTGCGTCTCTCTCCGGGGGACGAAGTCGCTGTCATTCCGCCGCTCAGCGGAGGATAAAGGACTTCCTGCAGCGGTGAGAAACCTTCAGAATAAGACGAAACCTTCAGAATAAGACTGGATGTTTACTCTGAACTTTTCAGGGTTAATAACATTTTAATAAATCAGCTGTTTTGTTTTTTCATCTTAGTAAAAGTATTTGTACTAGTTTGAATGATTTTACATATTTTACCATATCGCAAGTGATGAATAATACTTCTGCCCTCTAAAGTTTGAATTTTATCACATTAAACCTACTCTATAGTATTTTTATGATTTCAAACAAACATAATGTGCATAAATAAAGTAAGACAAGTTTATTTGTGTGGCAGCATTCAGACATAAAGGCAGCTAGCAGTGTGTTATCAGGAACATATGAGGAAATATAAACATAGAATTGAGATGAACGTTCTCAACATGGATGTTAAAATCACCAACAATGACACAATCAAATTCAATGCATATGATGAATAAAAGTTCTGCAAAATCATCAAATATTTTACTATTCAATATTCAAAACGTTGAATATTTTGGAGGCCTGTATAGAATTACAAATAAAAGCTGAGATGAAGATTTCAATGTTAGAGTGCTAAAATAATATTTAGAAATAATGTAAAGTTAATGAATTTGAGATATTTTTGAATGAAAATAAAGTGGTTTGTTCACAGGCGATGGCGGGATCAGAGGAGCGCCGAGACGTTCTCACGCTGAGCCCTGATAGGCTGTCTGTACAGGAAGTAGTGGACGCTGTCAGCAGCACTTCCTGTGGAGCCATTTCAGTCTTTATAGGTTATATTTACATCATGAAAATATGCACAGTGTTTACAGTATTCACATTTATTTCATTTCTGTTGTTAGCCCACTAAAATGAATAATTTTCTAATCTGAAAATGTGCTGATACATAAAACGTGTTAAAATAAATCAATAAATCAATAATCAGTAAACAAAATCATCAGTAAATCAATAATTAACTTCACAAAGTCTCAGTATCTCTAAGGAAACAACACATGTATGATCTGTGTTGGCATCTGCAGGGACGACCCGTGACGACGTGTTGGAGGGCCGCAAGGTGATTGGTTTGGAGTACGAAGCCTATGAGCTCANCCCGTGACGACGTGTTGGAGGGCCGCAAGGTGATTGGTTTGGAGTACGAAGCCTATGAGCTCATGGTCCAATCAGAGCTCAGCAACCTCTGTGCTGAAATCAGACAGCGCTGGCCAGCTGTGATGCACATCTGTGTTCACCACAGGCTGGGGTGAGATGCTAATGCTAACTGCTAATTATAGCAAACGTGTGGCACACCACAGGCTGGGGTGAGATGCTAATGCTAACTGCTAATTATAGCAAACGTGTGGCACATCACAGGCTGATGTGAGATGCTAATGCTAACTGCTAATTGTAGAAAACATGTGGCAGACCACAGGCTGATGTGAGATGCTAATGCTAACTGCTAATTGTAGAAAACACATGGCAGACCACAGGCTGATGTGAGATGCTAATGCTAACTGCTAATTGTAGGAAACACATCGCAGACCACAGGCTGTGTTGCTAAAGGCCTCAGAATGTCTCATGCTAACAGCATCTGTCTGATCGTTTGATAACGTCATACAACATGAAAACCTTTGAGAAGTGAAGGTGAAAACGTGCTCCGTTAAACCATTAAACATGTCAGAGGACCCCCCCCCCCCCCNACACAAACACACATGATGGTGACTTTTCATGTCGCCTTCCAAACATTCTGAACAACAAACACAGCCTCCAAACACGTTGGATCAAACTTATGTGAACTTCCTGTCCTCCTCAGGTGGGTGGAGGTGGGTGAAGCCAGTGTTGCCATAGCGATTTCGTCTCCACATCGCCATGATGGTCAACAGGCTGTCCAGTACTGCATCACCAAACTCAAGGCTAGCGCCCCCATCTGGAAGAAGGTTGTCCACTAAAATACACTGACGTAGCGCATGTCTCTGATTATTCTGTTTGAAGATTTAGTGTTTGTAAGATAGCGTGTTCCTTTACAGGAAGTCCTTTTTTAATTTAATATTTAGGCTGCCAGCAGGTCGTAAAGAAAATAAATAAACAATACGCCCGCTGCGTGACTTCAGCAGCTAACTGTGGGTAACGTTTGTTTGAACACACATTTTCCCCATAACACATTCATACATGCAGTCAGCGTTTTACTGCGATCTCTCCCCATCACACGCTATGTGCACCTTATTCAACATGTGACCGCTGCACATCCTGTGTGCAGCCTGCATCAGGCATGCACAGAATCCCGTTTTCTTTTTATGTATGTCGGACATTTGATGATGAAATACGTTGCATATTGTATTAGTCTCAGTGCATGTAGCACTATTAAAGGACCATACCAACCATTTTGCATGTTTGAGCCGAATATATTCAATTTTCATACATGTAACGTTACTGACAATCTTTTCCAAAGCATACTACTGGAACGGTGAATTAAAAATGTTTTTCCTACCTTCCAGACCTCCATTGGTTTCAGTTCATTCTCTATTAAAATCAACTTGTTGATACTGTAAACGTTCTTGGGATAGGTAATCCATCATCACCAACAAGACGTGTATTCAGGTTTTTTTAGAAGTTATGTAATTTTAGTGTTTAAGCTCAATAAAAAGCGTGGAGTGAATGTATGCCTCCACCGGGGAATATAGTCCCAAAAGAAGACCTGCGTTTATGGAAAAATTTAAAGGACCGTGACTTCATAAGGCTGTGTAACTATTAGCAGGAGAAACATGGATTTTTAAGGTGGGTGTATCACTTGAATATTTGATTTTGAAAGATTAAGAGATTTAGCAAAATATCAGGAAAGCTGAAATACGGTTTTATCCTTTGGGAAATGATTGTCAGTAACGTGACATGTATGAAAACTGAATATATGAGGCTCAAACATGCTAAATGGGTGGAATGGTCCTTTAAAGTAGGGGGAACACGTTCACTCTGTCACAGTATTATTCTTCTATTCATCATTTATATATTTGCTTTCATATTTATAGTTGTTAATTATTCACTCATATTTAATAAGTGTGTGTGTGTGTGTGTGTGTGTGTGTGTGTGTGTGTTTTGACAGGAAGTGTATGACACCAAGGATGTGTCCTGGAAGGAAAATGCTGAATGTCCATGGGGCGTGGCTAAACACAAGAAAGGCGGGGTTAACACTGGAGGGGGCGAGGTCTGAGATTGCCTATGGGGATTTCAACTCCACCCCTCAATCACAGTCCCAGCCAATCACATGTCAGCTCCCCAGCCAGCCAATCAAAAACAGCAGTTTATTGGTCTTATTTGAATGGAAGTTATTATAGTATTACCAGTACTTTTTGATGTGTATATACTATTTATATACATATAGATCATTTAACAATTAAAACAAATATGTCTCTCCACATTGTATGGATGCTGCAGGATCAGGATTAAAATAAATGAAAAACAAAACCGTTTTCAGTCATTTCAAAATGTTGAAAGAATCTGAGGCACTCAGAGAGGTATTAATTTAAAAAGCCTTTAAATTAAAACACGTTTCAGCCATTAATTAAGGAGCTACTTTCTCTAATTATCCACAGATTCTTTCAGCGTTGAAGTGCTGGATCTGAACCGAACAGCCAAGCAGACTGTGTTCTGAGTTTTATTCAAACATGATTTCACGGACTAAATGTGATTTATAATAAGGTTTAAGTTCATTAAGCTTCACTGTGGACAAACATCAGAGTTTTCTGTAGAAAATACAGCATCTCATCCATCTGCTGTGGAAAGTATAATGAAGCTAAACAGGAAGCTGACTTTGTCTGGACCGGCTCGTTACTCAGTCAGAACGTGTGATTCCTCCGCTGTCTCTCTGTGCTGCGGACACGGTAACGGACACGGTAACGGCTGGAGGAGACCACGCTTTTGCTGTCACAACTCTTCTTTCTTACACTCCCACACATTCCGTTTCTCACGTTTTGCCTCCATCTTTTCAGTTTGGGTTGTTATTTTTCCTCCAAATTTTATTCATAACGGCGCTAACAGTGTCACGTTGACCAGCGCGTCATTTCACGCTGCATTCCTATTGGCTGGTTAGTGGACAGGTGTAGCAGCATCCTACATTTCTGACACTGTCAGACTTTTGTCCCAGTCTTTGGTCATCAGACCGTTTCAAGCTGTCTTTGAACCTCTCTGTATGTAAAATATATGTAAAATATAAACAATATTAATCTTTAGTTTCTTAATTTGCTTTTTAACTTTGAACAACAGTTTATATATATATATATATAGAAAGAGAGAGAAGGGGGAGAGAGAGATACACACATACATAATACAAATAATATAATCATGTCCATTGATTTGAACCAGAGGCTTTTACTTAGAAGGTGAGCAGCAGGAAGCTGTGTAAGTTTCCGGTCGTGCCTCCGGTGCCGTCGGTCGGTCAGCTGACAAACTGCTGAAGCGCACACCGAGACTCCGGCAGCGGCTCTGCGTAGGTCCGGTACCTGAGTTCCTCGCACCGAAATCCGGACGAGTTTGTTGGATGCTCGCGGTTGGCAGCTGGATTCCGGATCTCTCGCCCCCATTAAGACCAGCTCTTTACGGACTTCAATAGCCCACTTGCCCGAGCGGTCGAGGTCCGGTCCGCTGACGAGTGTCGCCGCCGCACAGCGCGTAGCACGGCGCGGCCCGCGGCAGCATGGCTCTGCTGGACGCCGCCATGCAGGGACTCGCCGCGTTCGGNCGGCGCGGCCCGCGGCAGCATGGCTCTGCTGGACGCCGCCATGCAGGGACTCGCCGCGTTCGGCTTCATCCTGTTCTTCGTGCTGTGGCTCATGCACTTCATGTCCATCATCTATGTGTGAGTGACCCGCTAAGCTAGCGCGGCTAAGCTAAGTTAGCTTAGCTAGCCAGCTAGCGGATTTGTATTTGTGTTTTGTTTGATGTTTTTCTGTATTAATTCAGGTTAAAATCGGAAAATACTTCTATTTGAGTCTGTAACTGAATTCTTTGGATTCACGGCGTCATACCGATCCTCCGTGTTTGGCAGATTCGCTGTTGGGCGTTTTGCTGATTACCAGTTAGCCGCGGACGTCTTCCGCTCACTCAGCTGTTAGCCTGTTAGCTCTCAGCTACTTTCATTATTATTATTATTATGATGATGATGATTTTCTTTCTCTTTTGTCCGTTTGCAGATAATAACAGCGTTTAAATCCGTTTATCGTTCCTTCACGTCGCGCTGTGTCATGAATTTACCGGTTTGTTGCTGAATGATTTCTGGATGTTTTAGTTTGTAAAGGTCAGAAAGCAGCAAAGCGTCGTTACGTTCTGCTTTAGCGTCACTGAGCAGCTTTGACCTTTAACCTTTTAAACACGCTGCAGCTTTATTTTACTGTTTGTGCTGAAAATCCCGGAAGCGGAAACGGCTGTGGAAGCTGCTGCGGCTTTTCAGCAGCTTTTGTTCTCCAGCTGTGACTCCAGAATGTTTAAGAGTTTGAAGGATGACGTCATGTGATTTTGAATTTCGCTGACGTCATGTGTCGCGTTGGTTGAATTACTTCCTGTTGTGAAAACACAGATCAGCTCGTTTCCTGACGTTCACTTTAAAGGAAAAGGAAAAACTTCATGAAACACAACTTCTCGTCCTTCCATTGCCATAAAACAGAACTTACTGCTGCGAGGATTTCACCAAATACAGCTTTAGCGGGGTTGATTGAAAAGTAGTGAGCCTATGTTAGAAAGTTGTAACTCAGACGAGTTTTAGTTAATTTTCTGACATAATGTTCTTCCAACAGGACATACTTATGCTAGCGATGCTGGAGGACACTTATCATTGGAGTTGATGACCTCTGTCTGTCTCTGTCAGGCGTCTCCATCTTCACAGGAAGAAGTCAGAGGTCAAGATTCCGTTTGTGCAGCTGGCAGGAGTTTCTCTGCTGAAGCCTCTGAAAGGCGTGGATCCAAACCTGATCACCAACCTGGAGACATTTTTCACGCTGGACTACCCCAAGGTGATAAAACACCCCCTACTAACTACCATAAGCTATATGTTGCCAGCCTTGACCTTTAACCCCTCAGCCAAACGTGCTGCTACAAATGGCTAAGTGCAGTTTGAATATGGCTGTGACTGTTTTTTTTGAATGGTGGGTGATGTAGCTGTTGTGTGAACATGAATAAATGATGTTTTGCAGTATGAGATCCTGCTCTGCGTTCAGGATCAGGATGATCCAGCTATTGATGTCTGTAAGAAGCTGCTGGGAAAATATCCAAACGTAGACGCTCAACTCTTCATCGGTGAGAAACTACAAACTCTGATTTATTTATTCTTTTTATATCTGTCATTTTACTTATTTGATTCAGGATTAAATTTGTGTTTTATTTTTATTTTTGTTATAATTTCTTTTCAGTCTTTTTTTGCGCGTTACCTCTTTATATAATCATGTTTTTGAACCTCTGCTGGCTGAATACGTGAATTCATTTTTCCAAACATGAATTAGTTTGAATTAGTTTGAATTACATGAAACATAAAATAAACTTAACTTGACTTTTAGTCACAAGTTACCCGCTAATGTTAGCATCTCTGGTGCTCTGCCTCTGTAGCACTGCATTAGCCGCTAATGTTAGCATCTGTGGTTTTCAGGGGGGAAGAAGGTTGGAATTAATCCAAAGATCAACAACCTGATGCCGGGATATGACGGAGCTAAATACAACCAGATCTGGATCTGTGACAGCGGCATCAGAGGTCAGTTGATATCGCCAGCAGTCATTGGCTATTGTGTTTGACTGACATACAGAGTGACCAATCAGAAATGACTGGATGACACTAAACTCATGGCGTCAGGAGGAACGTGACTTCCTGTGTTTGTTGGTGCACAGAGAAGATGATCTGATGTTTCTGTCCACGTTCATCTTTAACTCAAGTAACCCAGTAAAAGTGGAAGATCAGGGGACTCAGTGCTAATGCTAACTCCCTATTTGTGTGTGTTGAGCAGTGAAACCTGATACCCTGACTGATCTGGCCAATCAAATGACCGAGAAAGTGGGATTGGTCCATGGCTTGCCATATGTTGCTGACCGACAGGGCTTCGCTGCTACGCTGGAGCAGGTAAGGCTAACAGGCTAACTCAATGCTAACTGTGTTATCATCATGCTAGTGTGTCACACATACTAGCATGAAACACTGATTCCTGATGCTAATGCTAAGCGTGTTCCAGGTGTATTTTGGGACGTCACATCCTCGCTCCTACATCTCGGCTAACGTGACGGGAATAAAGTGCGTGACAGGAATGTCATGTCTGATGAGGAAGGACGTGCTGGATCAGGCCGGCGGATTGGTCGCCTTTGCTCAGTATATTGCAGAGGATTATTTCATGGCTAAAGCAATTGCTGATAGGTTAGTATGGTAGCATTTTAAAGTTGGAGCTCAAGTTTTAAATGATTCAGTTATTACATGGCAGGAAAATGTCTTATAATTTATAACTAATCAAACAAACAAATCTGGGTTAAAGTTCTTCTGGTTTTAGCTAGCACTGTCAGTGACTGTATACATGCTGCCAGTGCTAGCTAAATGCTAAACATGTTGTTTGGACTGTAAGAGGCCTTTAGTTCTTCTGTCATTGCCTCCACCAATCAGCTGTCTTCTCTCTCCTCAGAGGTTGGAAATTCTCCATGGCAACACAAGTGGCACTACAGAATTCTGGCTCATATTCTATTGGCCAGTTCCAGTCCCGCATGATCAGGTGACATAGTGCTCCTTTGCTCTGATTGGTCAAAATGTTCTGTTTTACTTTTAAATGAGTATTTAATTTTTATTTAAAATAATTCAGTTTCCTGGGTTATTACTCATGTTTTAGATTTGATTTGCAGTTTAATTACTTATTCATATCACATTATGAAAGTAATGCACAATTTGAAATTGTATCTTTTGCATTTGTGATTTTCTGTGGTTTTCTGTTGATCACGTATGTTGAATGTCAGCATTTTTTGCAGTCGTAGTAACGTAATAATGTGATAATGTTATTATGATAAACAGATTTTAATTAATTTTTGGGGTTTTTTTTGGTTTTGAGGTGGACGAAGCTGCGGATCAACATGCTTCCTGCGACGGTGCTGGAACCCGTGTCTGAGTGCTTCCTGGCCAGCCTCGTCATTGGCTGGGCTGCTCATCATGTGTTCAGGTAAACAGCCAATCAGAGAGCCACTTTAACCATTCACTTAGCAGCACAATGTACCATAAGATTGTATTTGTGAGTAATACCTCAGGAAATATTTGTTCTTTGAGTATTTTTCACAAATAAAAAAATTCTGTGGAAAAATCCAGAAACATGGGTGGGGCCTCGTGTGTGTTGATTGACAGCAAAGCCAGCAGGGGGTGTGGTCAGAGAAAAAATAATAATATCCAGAATAACAACAAACTATTTTACTTATTTATATAATAAATAAGTAAATATGTTGTTTTGGTGTTATAACGATGCAGCCAGCCAATCACAGCACAGCCTGGAAGCACTAAAATTACAATGAATAATAACGACTGTGTGTGTGTGTGTGTGTGTGTGTGTGTGTGTGTGTGTGTGTGTGTGTGTAGGTGGGACATGATGGTCTTCTTCATGTGTCACTGTCTGGCCTGGTTTATCTCTGATTACATTCAGCTGACTGGAGTCCAGGTAAATGCTGTTATGCTTTTATTTTGAAAGAGTTGTGCAGGCTGTATGGTTGTGAATTCTTACTGTGGGCTTTTATATTGAAAGGACGTTCAATTCTTAACATTAAAACACAGCACAGTATATATAGATTATTAACATGGTCATGAATATTAATGAGCGATGATGTCATCATGCAGGGCGGGCCTCTGTGCTTCTCCAAACTGGATTTCGCCGTCGCCTGGTTCATCAGGGAGTCCATGGCGGTCCAGATCTTCCTGTCTGCGCTCTGGGACCAGACCATCAGCTGGAGGACCGGACGGTACCGGCTCCGCTGTGGCGGCACCGCTGAGGAGATCCTCGATGTCTAGTTACCGTGACAACGGCACACAACTCACTTCTGCACACAGCGAGGACGAAGAGGAACAGGAAGTGCAGATAAGACAGAAGAGACTCTTGTTTTTTAGGAGACAAAATTGAAGTGTGTAAAAGTTTTACTGCGCGTGCGTGTGTGTGTGTGTGTTGTATGTGCGTGTGTGTGTGTGTGTTTTTAAATATTTATGTTGTTTTTTGATGGTGCTAACAGAAGCGATGCCAGAACAAACCAATGAGAGGAAAGTCTTGTTTTGCACTGAATCATCTGAAAAAAAACAAAAAAAAAAAAGCCAACTTATTTTAAACGACAAACAAAAGTTTAGCACTGAATCAATTCCAGTATTCTTGAGTTTGACTAAAGGTCGCCACATTTCCTGTGATTAACAAAAAATTAGTTAAAAAACAAATGGACCAAATAGGAAAAAAACTTTTCATCTGTAAAAAAAACAAAAAAAAAAAAAAAAANAAAAAAAAAAAAAAAAGGAAACTAAATTCTACATTTCTGCAGTTTTGTTGCTGAGTCTAAACACTGCTGCTGCGTGTTTGTAGAGACTTGCCGTTAGCTGTTAGCGTAGCCTGAAGGAGTTAGGTTGATGACATGACCTTCGAGTCAGATGAACTCCAGTTTTTGTCAGCCAATAGGATTCTTTGGTTTCTTTAAATTTTTTTACTGCAGTTTTCTGCTGTAGCTCATTTGCGAACTGACCAATCAGAGCCGAGGATGTGTTGACACAGGAACAATAAAATTTTATCTTTTCAAAGCTGAATTCAAGTGTTTGTCTTTTCTCTTTCAATGCAGTTTTCCTCATCCCTGATTTGCTTGGAGGATGAGTGGGCGGGGCTTACAGAGGCAGAGCACAGTCATTGGTTGTCAAAGTATTTATTTAGTGATTCATGCTACAACTTCCTGTCAGATTATTAGGATAAATAAAAACTCAACAATGTAGATTATTTTATCTAGCACAGAAAAGCCCCATCCTCATGCAACGGTAGAATATTAAACTGCTTTTTACATAATAATAATAATAATAATAATAATAATAATAATCTTTTTCCTACAATGCACCATGAGTTCTTCACATTCATTAAGAAAAAACATTCAGGTATAAAAACAGATTTTGGTTCATGTTGTACAAATTGTCATTAAAACATGAAAACTATGCAGTCCTTGTGAGAAAAAGGTCAAAGGTCACAGGGGGAAAAAAATAAAGGATTTTTTAAAAAAGTGAAAATATTTTGAATGGTTTGTAAGATTTTAAAATATTTCCAAAAATGTGCTCCAAATATTTATGGAAATATTTTAAACATGTCTGATATATTTTGTAATAATTCTGAAAATTATTTGTTAGGTATTTTTCAAGTGGTTTAGCCAATCAGCAGGCTGCCCCGACCCCTTTTACCAATAATTCATCATCTCATTTGAACATGCTGTGAAACAACAAAACGCTGAAGCAACTTTAATTTTTAACGTTTTAAACATTTTTCATTAAACTTCAGGAGGAGTGGGTGGAGCCTTAGGGGTGGGGCTTTAGGGGTGGAGCTTGTCTGATAAGAAACTTCAAAAAGATAGCAGTGACAATAATGGGGGTGTGGTTATAGCTGCAGTGGGTGGAGCTACATGAGAAGTTGTATCTTGTAAAACAATCCAGAAAATAAACATTTAAACAGGAAGTGATGTCGTACTGTGAAGAATTTGTTTGAAAGGCACAAAAACACTGATGGAGTTTCTTCCCGCCCCTTTTTTCCAGGATTTGATTTCCCAGAATTCCATTTGACATATTTTTTATCTGGACAGAAATGCGTCCTCAGGCTTCTGTCACATGATGCGTATGAAGTGCTGCTTGTTGTCACATTGGTTACCATGGAAACATCTGTGATCCATCTGAGCATTTTTGCAAAAATTATCTACATCATCAGTGAGTCGTTATTTTATGACTTTATCATGTAAAATAATCCATGTTTAGATTTCTTCTGTTTCCAAAAAGAGTTTCAGAATTACAGATGTTTGTAAAACTCTGTTAACCCATAAATGTCTGATCACGGTTTTATTATTACTATTATTTCTCATAAACAATATTCACCATTGTCTTTTGCAATGCTAATTTTCCACATCTTTTCTTTTTCAAACAGATTCTCATAAAATTCACCTGCAATCTCCGACGATCAGGTACGTTCCTTTTTTTTATTTCAGATCCATTGTTATTATTAAGTTATTACATCATCACATCATATTCCTAAGAATTATGGGTAATCTGCCCCTGCAGTGGATCTCTGGTGGGCAGCGCCCCTTTGTGGAGATCAGGTGAAGTGCAGATTCATGGATTCAGACTTTGAAACGTTCCAACTGTAAATTTTTTGTCGGTGACACAAAACTGGCAGCTGATTGACTCTAAAGGAAAGGTCAGAGGTCACAAGGCAGAGAGGGAATAGGCAGCTTCCTGTTTTTGTGGCTTGTTTCCTTTAAAAAACAATCTGTACAAAACCAAAAAAATACAGTAAACAAACATAAAACAAACAAAAAAAATCATTAAAAAAACACCGGCCGTTATGTTTATGAGAAAAAATTCTGAAAAAGAAAACAGAAGGTTTGGATCTGAGTGAAATGGAGTTTTTAATAGAAAAAAAGATGTTCATGGAGGGTCAACCAATCACAGCTCAGCATGACACACATGTACATATAAATACACACAGACATGTATGAAAGTGGGCGGGATTCCAAAGAATGACATAATTCATAATGTACTTTACAGTATAAATACATGCATGAAAAAAACTCACAAAATACCAAATAAACACAAAACAAAACCCAAACTTCACAAAAACTGAAAGCCACAGAATAATTCACAATAAGGCACAAAGTTAAAAACCAACTAAAGTTATTTTTAAAAAGTCTCAGCCAATCAGACGACAGCATGAAGTGCCGTTAGAGAAGGCACGTCTTCACAAAATCAAACGTTCCATTTTACGATAATTAAACACATCAGCAAACTTTCAAAATAAACTGATAAAACTCAACAAAATGAATGGAAGATTTAAAAAGATTGAAGTTTAGAAAATAATATGAATTTCTGGTAAAGAAAAGTAAACTTTACCGCACATTTACAAAAAGTCCAAAATTCAACTTTTTCTGATTTTTTTTTTTTTTTTNTTTTTTTTTTTTTTTGCACCTCGTTCACTCCTCAGTGGATAATTCCCACAATGCACTGTGGCCTGCTGCTCAGCTCAGTGTACTCTGGAGGCTCGGTAACCGTAGCAACACCCTGTCTGTGACATCATCAGTGTTTACCTGTACTGCTGCGATTCCAGTGTTTTTAGGCACAGAAAGAAAGCCCCCCATTGGTCCATCTGACCCCCAGGGACCAATCAGGGACCCTGATACTGAGGCTAAAAGCTAAAAGGTCAGATAAAGGCTCAGAAAAAAAAGTCACAGGTACAAAATCATTCAGTGGAGGGTCAGAGGTCAGAGGAGAGACTCTTAATAGACAAATATAATGAGGGTCACAGGACGCTCACATGATAAGCCAAAACCTCAAATCTGCATAGCAGTGCTAATTAGCTAGCTTTGATGTTAGTTAGCCATTAGTTAGCGTCAACTTTACTTAGCCTGTAGTTAGCTGTTAGCTGTTAGACAGTTACCTTCAATTTTAGATGGCTGTTGGAACGTTAGCTTTGATGTTAAGCCTTGGTTATACTTTTTTTGGGGNGGCATTGCGCACAATTTCCACAGAGTTTGAAGTGTTTTATACTTATCGCATTCTCCATTGCAATATTTTCTGAAATGACGGGACAGTACAGAGAAAATACCATGTCTAGCAGGAAGAAGTCAACAAAGTCATCACAAAACAATCCTGCATATTTTTCCAAACTTTACAGCAAAACTTGTATCTCTGTCCCGTGCGCTTGCTATTTCAAGAGCTTTCTTCACTCCGGCGACAACTTTAAGTATAAACCAAGCGTTAGTCAGCCATTAGACTGTTAGCTGCAACTTTACTTGGCCGTTAAAATGTTAGCTTTGATGTTAGTTAACCTTTAGTCAGTTAGCTTTGATGTTAGTTAGCCATTAGACTGTTAGCTTTGATGTTAGTTAGCCTTTAGTCAGTTAGCTTTGATGTTAGTTAGCCTTTAGTCAGTTAGCTTTCATGTTAGTTAACCTTTAGTCAGTTAGCTTTGATGTTAGTTAGCCATTAGACTGTTAGCTTTGATGTTAGTTAGCCTTTAGTCAGTTAGCTTTGATGTTAGTTAGCCGTTAGACTGTTAGCTTTGATGTTAGCCATGAGACTGTTAACTTCGTCTTTGTGGGACTTTATAAATCACCTAACCCTCAACAAGTTTTTCTGTGGTCTCCTGGGGTCAAAGGTCAGAGAAGGAGACTGAGGTGTTGGTTGTCCAACTGTCAGGGGTCACAGGTCAGATGGTGGATGGAGGAGTGGTGGTTGTGGTCCAGCTGTCAGAGGTCAAAGGTCAGATGTGGACTTGGAGAAGGAGACTTGGAGGTGCTGGTTGTGGTCCAGCTGTCAGGGGTCAAAGGTCAGACGGTGGACTTGGAGAAGGAGACTCGGAGGTGCTGGTTGTGGTCCAGCTGGTGGTCGTGCAGAGCGATCAGCGCCTCGATGGCTTCTTCCACTGACGCCAGCTGCATCAGCGCCATCTTCCTGTCCTTCCTGCATAAACACAGGAAATGACATCATCACATAAAAACGCAGGTCGGGAATACCGTGAGGTAGGCGGGGCCAGAGATGTATGGTGGGATGTCCACTGTCTCCAAATTTATTCATTCAATAAATGTCAATTAGTGACTTATTGTTTTTATTTATGTGTTATGAGCATGAATTATTTTTGCTTTAAACTACTGAACTTATTTTTATATTGTAAAGTAAATTTTCTTAAAATTTCAGCAGGTAATTTTAATTTATTAAAATTTACTAATGAATAACACTGATGTACATAATATATAAAAAATAACTAATATAACAATACTAATAATAATAATATAATTAATATATAATAATAACAAATAAGTAATAAAATATAATAGATTTAATAATAATTAAATTTTTTTTTAAATACTTGATTGTAAACCATAATGCAATTATAATACAATATAATTCTGAAACATAAAAATATTAAATATTTTAAAATAACTTGAAATAAAATCCAAATATAAAAAAATGACAATTATAGTATTACTGAGTACAGATTACTGTGGTGCTGAGTACACATTAGGTAGTACTCTGTGTACTCACTGGAAAAACTTGAAGGCCTTGACGGTGAATCCACTGGAGGAAAATAAATCCCTCAACACATCTTCAGAGACCGAAGAGCTATAAAATAAAATAACATAAATCACTTCCTGCCTCAGGTGTCATAATATTAAAAAAAACTTCCTGATTAAAGGACCATACCACCCATTTTGCATGTTTGAACCTAATATATTCAGTTTTCATACATGTTACATTACTGACAATCATTTCCAAAGGATAAAACTGTATTTCAGCTTTCCTGATATTTTGCTAAATCTCTTAATCTTTCAAAATCAAATATTCAAGTGATACACCCACCTTAAAAATCCATGTTTCTCCTGCTAATAGTTACACAGCCTTATGAAGTCACGGTCCTTTAAATTTTTCCATAAACGCAGGTCTTCTTTTGGGACTATATTCCCCGGTGGAGGCATACATTCACTCCACGCTTTTTATTGAGCTTAAACACTAAAATTACATAACTTCTAAAAAAACCTGAATACACGTCTTGTTGGTGATGATGGATTACCTATCCCAAGAACGTTTACAGTATCAACAAGTTGATTTTAATAGCAGAATGAACTGAAACCAATGGAGGTCTGGAAGGTAGGAAAAACATTTTTAATTCACCGTTCCAGTAGTATGCTTTGGGAAATGATTGTCAGGAACGTTACATGTATGAAAACTGAAGATATTAGGCTCAAACATGAAAAATTGACGGTATGGTTCTTTAAATAATAAATAAGTAGGTAAAGTTTATTTGTATAGCGCTTCTTAAGATAAAATTAGTCACAAAGTGCTTTATAATAATTACAATAAAACCATAAAAATAAAATGCCAACAAAGAGACACACACAAGTACACACGCCGTCCCTCAGCGCCGGAGCTGAAGCACGCTCAGCCTGAGTTTCTAACGAAGCGATGAGAGTCTGAGGAGCTCACAGATGATCGAAGTGTCGGCGTGACGACACGTGACGACATGCGTGAAGACAGGCAGCGATGTAATGAGGCGCCGCAAAGCCAGAAAGTTAAAGACAAGACTTTTAAAATGAAATGTAAACAATACAGGCTGTGAAAAGCTGCAGCTTAAACAGGAAATTACAGGAATCTAAACCCCAAAAAATAAAAGCAGGGAGTCTAATGAAAAAGTCTCTTCCTGCTTAACGTGTCATAAAACGTTAACATAAACGACACGGATAAAAACGTTAGATTTTTACGGGATGTTGGACAGGTGCAGCGTCGCCGACGGAGGAAAGATGTTGTTGAAGTTTTTGGAGCCAGGCTTTTTGAAGCGGTGGAGGGCGGAGCCTGAGAAGTCCCGGGTCAGTTCCTGCTCATTTTGCCCCGCCCCCCCTCGTGGCAGCTGCACAGCCGGGTGTTTGGACAGCGTGACGCGTATCACGTTGCCGTGGAGACGCTGACCGTTAAGGTGGCTCATTGCTGTGAAAACAAAAGCAAATCTTTCAGAATAAATGTCATCCATTTATTGATAGTTGGAAAAAATCTTTACAAAATAAAAGTCTTTCTAGTTATTCATAAAGGGAAGAAAAAACAAAATAAAAGTCACAGAAGAAAACAATAAAGAATTTAATTTGTGTTAATTAAAATGATCATTTTCAGATGCTTCGTACCAAGCTGAGCCTGCGTCGCATCGCTCATCTGAACGAGGGCGCTCTCCTTCTTGTTGAAAAGGATTTTTACTCTCTGAACGTCTCCGTAAACACCTGAAAACCAGGTAAATCTCACGTTAATGCTGTCAGCAGGTTTATGAGATGTTCTGAAGGCTGAAATGAGAAACGATCCTCACCAAACAGGATGAAGAGGCAGTGCGGCGACACTCTCTGCAGGAAGATACAGCATTTACTTCACAGCCATTTTCTCATTTAGCCCCGCCCACAAATGTCTGATTGGCTGTGTTAATTTTTCTCTGAACCCTTGAATCAAATGATTTTGAAAGTGGGCGGGGCTTTCAGAGTTACAGGTAAATAGGTGTGGTCTGACCTCTGGGTTGAGGTTGGACACCAGCAGCACAGAGTGAACAGCAGGGGGCGCTATCGCCTGCAGAGACACGCGACCCGGCACAGCCAGCGAGCCCGGGACGGCCTGAACCAACAGTCCTAAACATAAACAAATAAATATATAAACAAATTAATATAAACATTATGTCATAATAATCATATAACAAAACGCTGACAGAGGCTTCAGGTTCACCTGTGTGCTGGAAGGTGGGGGGGAAAGCTGCTCCGTATGGGGGGAGGGGCACACCTGGACACACACACACACACACACACAGGTAACACAGTGAGCCTCACGGCGCCACGTTTCCGTTTGTGTTGTCTTATAGTTGTATTGTGGTTGTTTGTGTTAGGCTGTATTTGTTAGTTAGCGTTAGCGGTTATTTAGCTAGCAGTAGCAAACATCCATCCTAAACATCACAGCTGACAGGCAGTAAGTAACAGCCAATAAAAAAGAGTCACTGTTAGCATATGTTAGCATTAGCTCTGAAGTTAGCATCCACAGAAAATGTTACAGAGCATTTAGGCCTGCTTGGTGTTTCTCCACCAGCTTAGCTTTAGCGTTAGCTTTAGCATTAGCTTTAGCATTCTTCACCAAACGCAGTGGGATCCAGCTCGCCGGTAGGAAGGTCGGCTCTGGTGAAGTCGCGGCTCTTGTCGTTGTTGTATTTGACGTTGAGCGCGCTCAGTTTGGAGAAGTCGACGCGGAGCGTACAGCAGCCGTTATAGATGTTCTGTCCATCCAGAGCCTGTTACACACACACACACACACTCATCATCATCAGAATTCTATTTTTAATGAACATTAGTGATTATGTTTATGTGTGTGAGAGACAGAGAGAGACCGTGACGTCATGACCATGTGACCCACCGTCTTGGCGTGCTGAGCGTGCACGGCGTCACTGAACTGCAGCAATGCCTGAAACTGGTTGTTCTTGGTGAAGGTGATGATCTTCATCACAGAACCAAACTTAGTGAAGATCTACACACACACACACACACACACACTCACAGATTTAATTGACAGAAAAAACACACAACACATAAGAATAAAACGTCATTAAAGGTGAATCGTACCTGGTGCAGCACCTCCAGTGTGACGGGGTAAAATAAATTCTCTACGATGATTCGCAGGACGGGACTCTGACCTGGTGCTAAGCCCCGCCCCTCCACTCCACTTACCATGTCCCCAGAATGCATTGCTGCTGCACTGATGGCCTGCAGCGGCAGCTGCGACCTCTGCTAACAAACAGGAAGTCACTACTCTTAATTCCACCTTTTAATATTTTCAGATATTAAGAAAAATAAATAAAGCTTCTGAAGTGGGTGGAGCAACATTTGTTCCTGACCGTGTGATTGGGCAGGTTGTCAGTCTTTAGCTCGCGATGGTTAGAAAACTGAATGTAGATTGGCTGGTTCCTGACGGTGGGCGTGGCTGAGGCGTAGTAATTCACCATGGTAACAGCCGCTTCCTCCGACGCCATTTCTAAAAACGCCTGTGAAAACTTTTCTGTTATTTCAAACTAAATCATATCATTTTAGAACATATGTCATCATTACTTCAGTTTTTAAAGTTTCTTTAAAGTTAAGTATTTATTTTAAAAAACATGAAAAAGCTTACATTTTTAGACAGAATATGTCCTGTAAAAAAACAAAACATATCTTAGAAATGAGTCTATTAATTGATTAATGAGTTACAATTTAGATTATTATTTTCACTATCTGCCGCTTGATTGATAAATATGTGGATTTACAGTTTTTTATGTTTCGTCTGGCTGTAAACAGAATGGGTTTGATGGAAATTTATTTGGTGTTACATTTTATATTTATTAAGACTCAGAGTAACTCATCAGTTAATTAAAATAGTAAAACCAAGGTAAGATAGTAGTTAGCGGTTACCTGGTTCTTAGCCTTTAGCATTAGCAGGTTGCTAACCCGGCTGAAGGGAAGAGCCAGAGCGAGCACTTCCTGTTCAGAGATGTCAACAGGAAGCTGATGAAGGTGAAGAACTGGAGAAGGAACACACTGAGCACGCTCAGAAACACACAGCCTATTGGAGTCATCCACTGGGACAGAGAGAGAGAGAGAGAGAGATCAGGACAAAACTGGTATTGGATGGTTAAATTTTAAGGTGGAGTGAGAGGAGGAGGAGTTTGTACCTGTCATTGGGTTGGAGTTATTCATGGCTGCATTCTGGGCGAGCAAGGCAGGAAAGACTGGTTTCTGGAGAGAGAGAGAGAGAGAGAGAGAGAGAGAGAGAGATCAAACTGAAACCTTCAAATTCTTCCTGGTGTCATTGTCATGTGATCTGTTTGTGATCACATGATTCACAGTCATTGTAAACAAAAACAACATATTTGTAAACAAAGCCGCTAAAAACCGCTTGATGTATACAGAAACATTTTCCTTCATAAAACTTTATGTATTATTACTCACAGGTTTTTCAGTTCAGATTTTTAAAAGTCAAAAATTAATCATCTGATCTAACGAAGGAATTTTTTACAGTGCAGCAGCTAAAAAAGGAAAGTAAAATTACAAAAGTGTCTGCAGGCTATTCTTCTTACCTCAACTTAGTTTGATCAGAAATGAATCATAAATTATTCAGTGAAGTAATCCGCATATTGTTGTTATAACTGTGACATCAGATGAGAATTAACGTCAATCTGAAATATTTTAGTACATTTTAACAGCCTGATATGCTGAAAGTACGCGGCGTCCAGCTATCGCGAGATTGTAAGCACCGAGCTCCACAGGCGGAGTTTGAGTCCTCGCGACACTTTCAACCAAAACAAAACCTCAAAACAGCAAAACATAAACAACAAACAGCGCGTGAGGAGCGGGAAACGAGAGGGAGTAAACAAGTAAACAACAATAAAAGCAACAAACAGCACGCGGAATGACTCGCAGGTTCAGTCACCAAGGAAACGAGCCGAGAAAGACGGGAAAAAAAAACATGAGTGGGTTCAGGAAAAGATTAGAAGAATTTTCCCGCGCTCACCCGTCCATAATCCACGAGAAGGAAGAGGAGGATGAAGAGGATGAAGAGGATGAAGAGGATGAAGAGGAGAGTCCGGTTTGTTTAGGTCCGAGCCTCCCGCGGCGCAGACAGCCAGACACGGTGACTTCCGCCTTGAGTGACGTCATTGAGCACAACATGGCGGAGACGGACACGCCCCAGAGCGGATCAAAAACAAACACATTAAAGATCATTTATGTTTGAGTTTTATTTTATTTATGAGTTTAATGTCAGTTTAATTAAAGTTATATCAGATACAGAACAGAAGAATAGTGAAAGGTTTTCTGTCCATGTTGTCTTCTTTAATTGGATGATACAGTATGTCCTATAGAACAAGTAATTTCATCAGTATTACAGACACCATTTAAAAATATATACATATTGTGATGAAATATTAACGCAATAAAACTAATTTAAAAAACAGTTTTGACAATTCTCACTTTCTGTTACAGTTTGTGACATAAAGGATGTCAGAACATTTCTGTACTACTGCATGTGGCAAATAAAACTTTACTATAAAATAAAATAAACATATGAAACAAAACCGTGGAAACATATAAATTTTTCTTCATGTCTTTGGCAAACTTTTTTATTCATATAAGTAAATATTATAACCAAAAAAGTGTATGAATTATACAAAGTGAATTAAAGCAATAAATTTAAATGTTTGATTGACAAAATGACGTTAAAGACTCCAATGTCTTTCATGTTTAGGCTTTTATTATTTTTACTCATTATTTTCTTTCATTTATGAGTCTGATGTTTCGGTTTCCTTCATTATTATCACCGGAAGTGGAGGCAGCGGATGACGCGTCACTTCCGGCAGCTTCAGTCTTGAAGTGGGTGAAAGGTGAAGATTTGTGAATTTCTTTGGTTTTTACCTGAAAATCATCATGCTGCAGAACACCGGGTGAGTGTCACCGACTCTCTCAGAAAGTCACGTGATTACCGTGTTCCGTCGGTAGACACGTCCCAGAATAACGTAGACTTATTAAAGTAAATGCTGTTGGTTTCGAGTTTATACCGGTCGCTCTGCCGCGTAGCCTTTAAGCCAGGCAGTGTAAAGCCTTTTTTAACGTTAAAATGCGTCGCCTCGCTGCTGTGGCTAAGTTAGTAGATTAGCAGATTAGCTGGTTAGCTGGTGAGCAGTAACTAGCTACAAGCAGATAGATAATCTGCTAATGTTTTCTAAAGCGTACAGGCTTGAAGGTTATAATCATTCAAATACACACGATAAATAGAAAAAAAATAAAAGCAACAAATAAAAATGTAAAATGAAAATTATGTCAGGTTATGTCAGTGTTACTTCATGTGATTTTATCAGTTAAATTTATTGCTGCTGTGTAGTTTGAACAGTTTTCATTAAAAATCATTCAGGTAGAAAAAGCTGGAAGGAGACATCATAGCCTCATTTTGGTGTTAGTCATTAGCCTAGCTTAGCATCAAGCTGGAAGGAGACATCATAGCCTCATTTTGGTGTTAGTCATTAGCCTAGCTTAGCATCAGGCTGGAAGGAGACAGCATCATTTTGGTGTTAGTCATTAGCCTAGCTTAGCATCAAGCTGGAAGGAGGGGAAACTACCAGCGTAAAATGAGATGCTGTGAGGATTCTGTTAGCAGTGTAGTTTAGAATGGGTGTTTGTAGCAAAGTACTAGCATGCTAGCTGTTTACTGTGTGTGTTTCAGGAAGCTAGCTGGCCGCACACTCTTCATAACTGGAGCAAGCCGAGGGATTGGTAAAGCCATCGCACTGAAAGCTGCGAAAGATGGAGCTAACATTGTCATTGCAGCAAAGACAGCTGAGCCGCATCCCAAGCTGCCCGGAACCATCTACACTGCTGCTGAGGAGGGTATGCTAACAGCTAGCAGTACGCTGAACATACATAACAAACAGGTTCACTGAAAACATGCCAAAGTTTTATCACAGAGAAGCCTATACACTCCTGACAACATCGCAAATTCAGTACTCTGTTATCTGTTTAGTCTGAGAATTAAAACCCGTGATAAATCCCCATAGCAACAAGATAAAAACAATCACTTTAATAACGTTCTTAAAACCCCTACAGATGCACAAAACAAAGATCAGTAGTACCTGTTACCTCGCCGCAACGTTCCCCATGCGTCTATTTCCTGGAAATGCGATAGCAGACTCCTCCAAGCAGAGGAAGTACTGCAATGTGCACAAAATACAAATGTGTTAAAAACAGCAATCTCCATTATATTCCAACGCGTTATAATCTCCAACACTTACATCACACCAGTCAGCCTCCATCGCTGCAGCGGCGTTTCCTGTCTCGGATTTAAAACACGTACGGCCGTAAAGAAATCACTAAATCCTCTAGCTAACTTACTGACTCTCAGAGTGTTTGTAGCAATGTACTAGCATGCTAGCTAACTGTTTGCTGTGTGTGTTTACTGTGTGTGTCTCAGCAAACTAAGCATCTGGTAAAACAGACTCGTCTGCTATGACGCCCCACAGCAGAGAACAGGAAGCATCAAACACACCTGTCCGTCATTATAAATCCTCCCCTCATCAGCGGGCAGCCAGAAAAGGTCCAGCCACTAGCTTGGTGCTAGTTACAATGCTAATTGAACTCTTAGCGGTCCGGAACCATTCACACTGCTGCTGAGGAGAATCACTAGCTAGTGCTGGTAAAACTTGTATAGTTAGCTCTGTAGCTTCCTACGGTTAGTTCATCATTTTAAGGCTCATATCGATCATAAAGCTCCAGCTTTTACTCCTCTGACTGACGGTGGCTTTAGCAGAAGTTAGCGCTGTGGAGGTTAGCATAATTAGCTAGCTGCTAATGTGTTGCTGTAACACGGGAATGTATTATTCTCTCTCTGTCTCCCTCTCAGTGGAGATGGCGGGCGGCGTGGCGTTGCCGTGCGTTGTTGATATTCGTGATGAGCAGCAGGTTGGTGAAGCCGTCCTGAAAGCTGTGGAAAAGTTTGGAGGTACAGCAACACTTTTTGATTTTAATGGTAAAGAATCGGTAGTTTTTTGACAGTAAAGGTAGTCAAATAAATAATCAATAGTAAATAATAAATATGAAGATTTGCTTCATTTTAAAAACACTCATAAATCTCTGATTTTAAATGAAACATTCAGAAGGGAGAGCTACAGAAGTGTTGATGAGGGAGGGGCTTATCAGAAATGTAAATTATGTAAACAGGAAGTGAGTTCTTATGGACCAATGGCTGATTGATTAGCAATGACATCATCCCAAGTTCTGTGTTTGATTGGCAGGTATCGACATCCTGGTGAATAATGCGAGCGCCATCAGCCTGACAGGAACTCTGCAGACGCCCCTGAAGAGGGTGGACCTGATGCTGGGGATCAACCTGAGGGGAACATATTTAACGTAACACCACGTCCGTTACACCGTTTAATGAGTGAATGCTGCAGCCTGATGATGTCAGCAGATTCAGATTATCACCTGTAAATCACAGGCTGCATGTTTACCTGTTATATTTCTTCATTCAAATACTTTTATGTGATATGTCTGCATTTACCGTAAATACGCGAGCATACGCCGAGTTTTTATCACCAAACGTCACAAAGCTGATCGGTGGTCAGCTTATACAGGAGAAACTCAGGTTAGATCACCACTACCATGAAAACTGGTTAAATCATACTTAGAATGAGATATTTCCTGACTAAACTTCTTATCAGCACATTTAGCGGCGGCCAGTAAGCTCTGCTGTGATTGGTCAGTTACAGTAATCAGCTGTTTACCGATATGTGAATTATTTTCAGAAAATCACAGGAATACTATGACAATACCCAGAAAAACAGGTAATCTGATAAATAAACTGATGGATCAACATCAGGCTTATAGATGAGTTTATACGGTACTTATAGTTGTTAATTTAATTTCCAATGAATTTTAATGTTAAAAATTAAAGTTATTTTTTAACACGACTGACAGCCAACGTTTGAGATCAATATTTTACTCTTATTAAATGTCGGCTATTGGTCACATTCTGTTACATTTCCTACATTTATCCACATTTATCTTTATAAGGCTTATTGCTGAAAGAATTAGTTGATGAAATAGTCGTTACATAATGAAGACTCGTTAGTTACAGCCCTGATATAAAACATCAAGAGTGTGTAACAAAGACGCACGCTATGAGCAAAAACAGGAAGTGGAAGAGGCGGAGCTTCACCTGCTTACGTTGTGTTCATACAGCTTTACTGCAACAAAACCTTTAGAAGCTAACTAGCTGTGCTAACTAGCCGTGGCTAACTAGCCGTGTGTGTTCCAGCTCCAAGCTGTGTATCCCTCACCTGCTGAAGAGCCGCAGCCCACACATCCTCAACCTGTCTCCCCCACTCAACCTCAACCCCATCTGGTTCAAGAACCACACAGGTAACCATGGCAACCAGCCAGTCAGCTGGTCCCATCATGCACCTGCACAGTAACCTCTGACTGTTTTTCCTTTGCTCCCAGCATACACCATGGCAAAGTACGGCATGTCCATGTGTGTCCTGGGAATGGCCGAAGAGTTCAGAGAACAAATCGCCATCAACGCCCTCTGGCCCAGAACCGGTCAGTCGCTACGCCATCAGACTTCCTGTTTACCAGGCAGGATTAACCCAGCTAACTGTGCCAACCTGCCTCTTTTTCACCATAAACTCACCACATATTCCTGGGTCCTCTAAGTTTTGTCCAGATTCTTGAAATCGGTCAGTAGCTAAGCTAGCTGCAGCTAAGCTAGCTGCTAACAGAATCTACTCAGATGCGTTTTATTCATGCACGCAGATACCTTAAGCTAACATGCTAATGATACCCATACAGACTCATTTTAAACTAAGACTCCCTAAAGATGCTAATGTTAAATTGGCATGCTAACAGCATCCTCAGCATGCTAGCATGCTAGGCTTTCCTGCTAAACCAACATGCTGTTTCCAATATGATATATTTGTTGTGGCCATAGCGATCCAGACTGCAGCGATGGACATGCTAGGTGGAGACGGCGTGGGAAAACAGTGCCGCAAGGTCGACATTGTGGCCGACGCTGCCTATGTCATCCTGTCTCAACCAACCAGCTACACCGGCCACTTCCTGTTAGACGAAGACATCCTGCGAGAGCACGGTGTGAACGACTTTGAACCGTATGCCATCCAACCAGGTAACTAACTAAACTAGCAAGCTAGCATTCCCACAGACCATCATATGGAAATCACGCTGGTCTCTGATTGGTCAACAGGTCACCCCCTGCTGCCAGACTTCTTCCTGGACGAAGCATCAGAAACACTGACTCAAAAGACGGAACAACACGGTACATACAGTACAAAGTACTACAAACACCACCTCAGTACTACAGACACCACCTCAGTACTACATTTTTCTGTCTCCTGGTTGCTAGGGGCGACTCCGGCCTCCACGCCACCATCATCAGCGTCTGCTCCTCCCAGCAGACCAATAGAAAGCACGTTTGATGTCATCAGAGGCATCATCAATGCTGACCTCGTCAGGTCGACACAGGGCGTGTACCAGTTTGACCTCTCAGGTAACTTTACCAGTAACATGTCGTTAAAGTGAAAGTACCTTTTTTCCTCCTGAATGTTTCTGCGGTTTCAGGAGAACATGGAGGCGTTTGGTTTTTGGACCTGAAGAGCGGTTCTGGCAGCGCGGGGTGTGGCCAGCCGTCAGATAAAGCAGACGTTGTCATGTCCATGGACTCAGCAGACTTCAGCAAAATGTTCTCTGGTGAGCTGTTGCCATGGTTACAGTGAAAAGGACTGTGGTTTAAAAAAAACCTTAGTATTTTCTGTCATCCAATCAGAATGAATGTTGGATACATGCTAATGATACTATGACCTCATCTCTCTGTTGGACAATCAGCTGCTCTGATGATTAAACCCTCTGTAACTCTGTTTAAGTTAAGGGATACTTTATGGGTTGCCATGGTAACAGCCTTATTTATCTGTTGCAGGGCAACTGAGGCCCACGCTGGCCTTCATGTCAGGGAAGCTGAAGATCAAAGGCGACATGACGCTCGCCATCAAACTGGAGAAACTGATGAACAGCATGAACAAGGCCAAGCTGTAAAGCCCCGCCTCCAGCCCCACCCACTCTGCTTTTAACTGTACATGTTGCCTTAATTTCATCTTATGGAGTCTTTAATATAGTCTGTGTTCCTAATAAATCGCTAAATAAATGTGTAAGTTGTGGTGTTTTGACGTGTAAGCCCCGCCCACATGAGGAAGCAAACAGGTAGGTATGTAGCAAATTTACCTGGATTCCTGTTTTCCGAACTCCTGAAATTTCCTCCAAACTCTGAATAATTGAAGGAGATGACGCTTGGTTCAGTCGGTTAGTGGATGTCAGCTCAGACAGGAAGTCCACGTCTGTCTGGAACTCCGCCCCCCTGTGACATGAGCCACATCTCAGTCCAGGTTCTGGATCCTCCTCAGTCCTAAACTGAATCCATCATGACAAGGCCACCAGTCCTGAACCAGGTCCTCAGCATCCCACAATCCATTGTGCTCCAGTAGCCTGATAATGTGGCGTTCAGGTGATGGTGATCAGCAGGTAAAGTGTGTAAGTATCAGCTGATCATGTAATATTGATCAGATGCTGATGTTCAGGTGGTAAATATGACAGGATGTAAAGCAGCCAATGAAAAAGCTGCAGGATGTAAATAATACAGGTGTACATAATAATAACCAAACCAAAACCATAACCAAACCCTAACCATAACATAACCTAACGCTAACCTAGGTGTACCATAATAACCAAACCTTAACCTACCTATAACATAACCTAACCCTAACATAAACCTAATCATAACATAACCTAACCTAACCCAAACATAAACCTAATCCTAACCTAACCCTAACCAAACTGTAACATAACCTAACCCTAACATAAACCTAATCATAACATAACCTAACCTAACACTAACCAAACTGTAACATAACCTAATCGTAACATAACCTAAAACTAACATAAACCTAATCATAACATAACCTAACCTAACCCAAACATAAACCAAATCATAACATAACCTAACCTAACCCAAACATAAACC
>VXCM01005429.1:2288-13519 GCA_014773175.1 Lucifuga dentata
TGTAATACCACCGTCCTCTTCTTTCCTCATCCCACTGTTTTTGCCACCTTTGATTAATTGACTGTTTAATTATGCTTTTCATTTCTGATTTGCTGCACTTTATATTTATATCCTCACACTGTTTTCCTGTAGCTTGTTTAGCTAGTTTATCTGTGATTTCATTTCCTTTTATGCCAACATGAGCTGGGACCCATAAAAACACCACATATAATCTCGTCATGCAAATTCTATACAAAGTCTGAAAAAGGAAATAAGAATATCACTTCCGGTTGGAAGTTTTCTTCTTCTTCTTCTTCTTCTTCTTCTTCTTCTTCTTTTGTTTTTGGCGGTTGGCAAGCCAGTTTATTGGTGCATTACCGCCACCATTTAGATTGGAACAGAAGTTTGACCAAAAAAAAAAAAAAAAAAAANAAAAAAAAAAAAAAAAAAACAAAAACTTAAATCCTCTCAAGAATATCTACATCCTTTAAAAAATACGTTATATACTCATATGTCTTTCTGACAGACCTCCCAAGGGGAACCACTAGTGAAAACTTACTATGTTTTTGTATTCTAAGAGTTCTAAATAATTTGTTTCACTACTCAGTATAGGGTTTGCACTCCAGTAATACAGTCTTTACTGTTTCTGGTTCATTACAATTTGTACACATCCCCACTGGGTGTAATTTAATCCTGTGTGCCCCATTCTTAATCGGGTTATAACGCTTTCTTCCTGTTGATTCCAGCCTCCAATTCTTCTTCTCCACTAGAAGTTTTCAAAACAAAAGTCTCTTCTTCTTCTTCTTCTTCTTCTTCTTCTNTTCTTCTTCTCCACTAGAAGTTTTCAAAACAAAAGTCTCTTCTTCTTCTTCTTCTTCTTCTTCTTCTTCTGTAATGTAATGTCATTTTCCTCTCTCTATATTTTTTTTTTTCTCATACAGGGATAAAGGCTACATTTATGTCCAGATATATTCTAAATTCTGATTTAGGACAAAAGGTTGAGTGCATTTTAATTAGTATGTGTTAGCTTCTTTGACACATTCAACTGTTGTCAAATAAGGGAATCAAAAATATGACTGAATTATAGTTACAGATACTTTAGTTGTTTTATTGATCATTCTAAGAGTCCAAGAGCTTGTGTGCTCTGACAAAAGCATCCAGCATGCACTGGAGGTTCACCTCAGAATGCATTGTTGTCAGCCACTGGAGCTCCTTCATAGATGTGGGTGACATCTTGCTCCTTGCCTTAAATTTATTAAAGCTCCTTCAGGAGCGTTTCTCCATCTTAGGAGCAAAGGAGATGTAGGTCACGATTGTTTGGGCCATAGGAACTTGGAGCATTAAGGAAACCTCTGTTGCCACTGGAGTCTGCATGCTGTTGGATTTCCAAGGCCTCTTCAGTTCACCATTTGTTCTTTATCTCCCTTGCTCTATGCTGGATTAGGGCCTTAGCCTTGGAACGGGCTTCTCTTTTTGTCTTACAGTCGATGTTCCCCTGCCAGAAACATAAGGCTTTCCTTTTCTTGTTGATCAGCTGTGTTATTTCATCGTCGTTTTCACCAAACCAATCTTCAAACATGGAGTTCTTCAGTTTTTAAGGCTCTCGACGTTGACTCTGTTACAGCTTGTTTTTCCTCTCTTCTTTTCCAAATAATTTTGATGGTCACTTTTGATTGGATAAGACAATGGTCTGTCCAGCAATCATCAGCGCTGACCATCAGTGATGTCTCTGCGATCCCTGCTCCAACAATGACATAAGATGGCAAATCTTTGAGCGTGGATGTATACAAGAAGTTTTCAGTTTTTTCCTCTGGCAGTACAGGGTAGTAATCATCAGATCACGTTCAGCGTATTTGAAGAGTAGAAGGTCTTCATTGGAGTTAATGTTGCCAGTCCTTTCCAATTGTGCCTTTCCAGGAGTTGCTGTCCCTTCCAACTCTGGCATTAAAGTCCCAGAGAAGAATGAGCTTATCTTCTTTGGGGTTTTTGGAAGTACGCTGTCTAGATCAGCTTAGAAAGCCTCTTTGCCACTCTTCATTGAGTCTAGGATTGGAGCATAAGCATGCACAGCTGTGGCCATTCGGTTGCTGGTGAGCTTAAGTCTACTGATAATGACGGGCTAATGATGTTATTCCTGATGGCTAATTTCCCCTTTTTCTTC
This sequence comes from Lucifuga dentata, assembly GCA_014773175.1. NCBI lineage: Eukaryota > Metazoa > Chordata > Actinopteri > Ophidiiformes > Bythitidae > Lucifuga > Lucifuga dentata. Next base: position 4,429 of record VXCM01005429.1, read on the forward strand.
AGTTGTCCTTCCTCTGGTATGTTTCAGAGGGAGCAGCAGTGTCAATTTGGAAATTTCTCAGTTCTCTTGCCACGATTGCCAGTGTCTTTTGGGACAATAATTGTTTTCGCTGTGTAAGGCTCAGCACATTCCAGGCTCCAAAGTTCATGTTTGTGTATCTGACCACATCCGGTGATCCCACTGGACATGCTAATCCAATCAGGAGTAAAAGAGTCTATTTTTAGGGCACCTTTTCTAGCCCCTCCCCTTGTGGGGTGAGCAGAGTGGGTCATGAGTGGGCCGCTCGGTGATGCTGCAGCTGCTGAGAAGCTTTCTGCCTCAGTCTGAGACCAGACGACTGCATCTACCAGCGGCTCAGAACCAATCAGAGCTCCTAGACTTAATGTCCTGCTCTATAGACTTTAGAAGTGATTGTGTGCACTTTGTTACACTTTGATTTTGGACATTAATTCTTCTAAAAAAATGCTAAAGTAAAAATTGTTCATAAAGCGTTGTGCTTATGCATACCAAATTTCTTAACTACGTGTGGAAATTTAAAGTTTAAAATTAGACACATCTAAAATTAGACAATAGGCTATTTATGTCTGTTTAAAACGGAAAATGTCATTTTTGAAAATTAGTGCACTTTTGTGTCCATAAATATCTTTTTTTTCACTTTATTGCTGATAAACAAAGTGTGATATGTTCACGTGATCGCATCTAGCAGCCTCCAGCTGTTTCAAAGTGGCTACGTAAAGTTCAGAACAAGCGTGCAGTCAATCTGTTGGTGTGGCTAGCAGTTCCACAGTCTCTTTATGTTTATAATTAAGCTGCTCCCACACATTAATAACTTGTTTGCGACACTTTAAGTATTTCAAGGCCACAATTCCCCTGCTAGTAACTTGTGGCCATGGGTTTATTTGTTTTTGTCATTAATGTCACTGACTGAGCTCTGTACAAGAGTGCTAAAGTTACCTTCTGTGGGCGTCTCATATTGTAATCTGGGCTCTCGGACCATCGTTTTGGACTGATGACTAATAAGTTTTTCCCATGATCCTCTCATGAAATTTATCTTTCATCTTCAATAAAATCTCACAGCCCAAAGTCTCATAGTCTGTAAGAGCCTTGAGGAAAAATCACAAAAAAAAAAAAAAAAAAAAAAAAATCCAACAAGTGGATAAAAAAGGGGTAAAAAACAAAAATGATGCCCCTAAGAGGACATGGAAGAAAAAAAAATGAGTTGGAAGTTAAAAAAAAAAAAAAAAAAAAAAAAAAAAAAAAAAANCCTTGTTTTTGGTTCTCGGGTTTTTTTTTTTCACTTTCTGTTTTTTTTTTATTTTTTCTCTTCTGAAAGTATTAAAAATAGGTCAAAGCTACAGCCCATGCAACGGAGCTGTTTTGCTACTGTTTGAGTTAAGTCAGCTCTCGTAAAAGAATTAACCGTTATAAATGCACAAAAATACACTGTTGGAACTGCCAAACATTAGAACTAAAAAGTCAAAAGTAGTAGTGAGTTAGTGACTTTATTCACTGACTTGTTTTTTCATCAGAACTTGTAGCGGGNGTCAAAAGTAGTAGTGAGTTAGTGACTTTATTCACTGACTTGTTTTTTCATCAGAACTTGTAGCGGGTACAGTCACAGACACGTTAGCTGCTAGCTAGCATTAGCATTTAGCTAACCGGAAATCGCAAACAAACAGTAGCAAAACAGCTCCATTGCTGTACTGTAACTTTGACCTATTTTTAGTACGTTTCAGAAGAGAAAAAAAAAAAACAGAAGGCGAAAAAAAACGAGAAGAAAAGAAGGAGAAAAAAACAAGGAAAAAAACAAAGAGAAAAAATATATATATTTTTTAATCTCCAANTTTTTTTTTTTTTTACCTTTTTTTTAATCCACTTTATTTTTTTCACACATGACCCTTAAGGGGCTCCGTAGAAAGCGATGGAGGGCTGGAAGGCAGGAAAATCATTTTAATTCACCCCTCCAGTAGTATGCTTTGGGAAGTGATTGTCAGTAATGTTAAGAAAATTGAATATATTAGGCTCAAATGCAAAATGTGTGGGGTCCTTTAAGTACACCAGTGGTGCACACTCCACGTACAGTTTGAGAATCACTGACATATCACTTTGTGTAGGGTTATATAACTTACTGATACAGCATGTGAGCGTAACGTTGGTGAAGCTCAGAGGACTTCCTCCAAATAAAGGTCAAATGAGAAGCTGCAGCAGCCTAGAGCACACTGGTACGTTCGTGTGATTCTGCCCCTCAGCAGAGCCGCATCATCATCATCATCATCATCATCATTCTGCCAGAGGACACACAGGCTGCGGCCATGGACCACCAGCAGTCTGTCCGACCAAAGGTGAGTAGTCCATCTGCTCTGCTGTCTGTGATCTAACGGTCTGTTAAGTATTTCACCTGAAATACCGTGAACGGCTCACGGTGTGTTTACTGTATTCTACTGGATCATCACTAAAGTGTCAATTAGTAATGGCGAAGATGCCAGAAAACGTGTCGCTGGATGATGAAGATGATGATGATGATGATGATGATGCAGCCTTACAGGAGCTGACATGCTGTTTAAACCCCGACGTGCCGTTTTGTCCTCTGTAAAAACATGTCATGCCAAACTCCATTCAGAATTCTTCCAGTTGAGCGTGGGCTGATGTGTCAGGGCTGCAGGCGTTTCACAAACGTTACGATCCGCTGCTCCTTTAGGTTTTATGTGATCCACCCAGCAGCTTTTAATTCAATAAAATCCGAACTTTGTAGAAATGTTCCGCCTGCTGTCTCCACGCTTGGAACGCGTCTGCGCGGTGGCGAACCGTGCGGAGGTTAGATTAATCAGGTTAGATGAATGTTCATTTAAATTGTTTTGTACATTCCGTGTGAGCCGAATTTAACAGCATGAATAAAATGTTTCAGAAAGACCTATAGCTGCTTCTGTCGGCTATGAAACCCACCGACAGGCGGGTACTTAGCTAATTGGATCATTTTGGAATGGAGTTTGGTGCGGATGATTTCCAGACCATAAAAGGATGAAAAGGGCAAATAAGTTAACAATAATGCTGGTAGGATTGATGCTGAAAGGCTTCTAAGTGTTTGGAGGATTCACGGAGGCTCCATGTGCTATTAATGACCATGTTGGGGAAGAGTGCCCTTTATATCTTATTTGTGACTTCACTTATTAAGACAAATGTCCTCTATTCTGGAATGTAGATGAGACAGAAAAAAACTGCAGTAAAGCCGGACAGTTCCCAGGCTTCCCAAAACCATACAGGAAGTCTGAAATATTTATCATGACATGTCATGTTTTTGCTGTGTAGCATATAAGATAAGATCCTGCTTATATATTTTACCAAATATTTATTCATCCATTGGCCATTGTTATAATAGAGTGGTGGTGAGACTTGGTTATATTAACACATTCATGGTCATATAAACTATCATAGACTTTAATTGTCATTCCAGCCATCATTCTTTCTCTGTTCTTGCTTATCTTCATTCTTTTACTTATTTAAGATGAGTCGTTTAGGGAAATACATGTAAAGACCCTTCTACCCAAAGCTTACTATGTTAGAACAAACAGAAAAAGCCCAGTGTATCTACAATACAGCAGACTGACAGCATGCTGGGAGAGGAAAAGGGAAAAACGGTAAGACAAACTTTTCCTTCCTTAACAGTCATTCATAAAACTTATCAAAGTTTATAAAGCTTATCTCCTGTTCTAGCCTCTTTACACTGGCTACCTGTGAAATACAGAATTGATTTCAAAATTTTATTATTTACATAAAAGGCTTTTCACAATCAGGTTCTGGCTTATATATGTGAACTTTTGATGCCACACTCCACCGTAAGGCGAGAAGTCCTGATCAGATCAGGACTTCTCGTCGTCCCTTGGTCTGCTGTGACTGTGCTTTTGCCCTGAACAGCCTCCCAGTGATATTAGACTGGAAGAAACTATGGACTCTTTTAAGCAGCTTGTTAAAACATTTTTATACAGACAGACTTTTAGCTGATTTGGTTTGTATTTTGTTGTCTGTTTAGGCTATGTGTTTGTTTTAATTTTCTTTTATTGTGAATACTTCGTGAGTTTTGCTGTTGGTAGCTGTTGATGATACCTTACCTTACCTTACCATCAAGCATCTACACAGATATTAGTTTAAAAATCACTGTTTCCTCACATTAAATTGCATATTTGAATCTTTCGAATGCAACAAGAACTGTTTAAATCACGTTTGGACATGCTATAGCGCTGCTCACCGTGTATTAAGCAGATAATAACCAGACTTTAAGCTTGACTTAGAGGCAAAGTTTTGGCCAACATGTATTTTTAAAAATCAGTTTTCCATTATTATCTGCAGCCACTGAAGAGCAGCAGCAGCTCTGATCAAATTTCAACTCTCTTGATCTTGGGAAATTATTGTCGCCCGTGGCAACAGCAACAACCGTTGGGCAAAACTTGTAAATATATGTGTTGCTGTAAGCCAGGCAGTGCTTCATTCTGTGCTGAGCTGTTATCTTGAATGAGATTAGTTTAAACTCAAAATGGAAATGTTATGGAGACAGAGCATTTTGTTGTTCTGTAACTGCGATTTAAACATTTACTTCTGCATTCATTATGTATGAGCTTTCCACTGCTGTTCTAGGAGTGATGCATGTGATCTGACCCCATTGACAGGCTCTGTATGTCTGGTCATCTTTTGATTAAGGTTTTGGAGGGTTAAATGCTGCCACGATTCAAACCGGCATCAACAGTGATAAAACAAAAGGAGAGGGCACTCAGAAAGCACCTCTGCCAAGGCCCAAGCCCTCGCCAGTTTGCTTTTTTTTTTTTTTTTTTTNTTTTTTTTTTTTTTTTTTATTTGTTTCCAACATAAAGCCACACTTCACTATCATTTCTTTGACATCAGATCTGTAATAGGATTAAACATGAAAATTCATTGCACAGTGGTATTGAAGACATCTTTTGGTCTATGTATTTTGCTGTGCTGTATATTGTTTTTGTTGTTTGAGTCTGGTGAAGAGGATAATAAATCCTCTACCAGAAATTTTTCAGTAAATTTCAATAAATATAGCCGTAACTGAAAAAAAGAAGTCAAAACCATGTTATACTGTTGAAGCAGCAGCATCTTAGCTACATATTGGTGGTAGTTGCATATGCTCAGCAACACCATAAATGTAACCCATATGAGCACATTTTTAATCCACCAAGGTTCATCTGATATGAAGGTCATGGTGCGTTCACAGACAGATTGCTGCACACTTTGGGGAGGACAGCCTGACACTGTAGAGGAGTTGAAGATGGTAGTAAGGGGCCGTATTAAGATACAGTAAGATTGAGAAGTTGGATCGTGACTGAAAGATTGCAGGTTCAATCTGTGGTGGAGGAAGCAGCTGTAGTAGATAGATGGTAGCAAGACAATGTGTGTGTGTGTGTGTGTGTGTCAGCAGGAAGCAAACAGCAACATCAGCAATGGATAACCACTCAATACACATCCAAGGGATGGTGATAGGATGGGTGAGGGGTTGGTGAGAGTTAGGGTTAGGGTTAGTATAGTGAAAGAGTAGCAGTAGGAGCAGCAGGCTTGATGCTAAAAGCACAGCAGTAATAAATAACCTTCTTCACTCCTCTTCCTCTCTGTCAGAAACAGTGGATTGGAATGATGAATGAGTCAGATTGTTGCTGAACAACCAAACCACAAACTACCATATCTAACTGTAAGCTACATGTAACCTGAGACAGACTCTAAATGTCAAACAGCAGCAGACCTTTATGCTGCTCTGCTGCCGTTTGAGGACGGTCAGCGGCTAAATATTACCATTTATCAAGAAAGCACTTAAAATACTTCCTGCAGGTGTGCTGCAGATCGTTAACATCAGCTGTGAGAAGCTGAATCTGATTGGCTGGCAGAAACCTCCATATTTTCAGTAATGCAGAGCATCTAATATGACTTATCCAACTTTACAAAGGAAACATGTTGATCACTGCATATTTCTGTTTTATATTTTGCTGCCCTGTTTAGAGAGCGCAAAGGTGACACACACACACACACACACATCAGAGGAGATTCTGTCAAGGTTATGATGCTGCTTAGTCACACCTCTCTGACTCGCTCTGCTACGCTCTGAGATTATGATATATATATACATACAGTATATATATATACATATACATATATAGATACATATACATATATATGTATCTATATATGTATATATATAGATACATATATATACATATATATATACATGTACATATGTATACGTATATACATATATATATATACGTATACATATATATATATATACGTATACATATATATATGTATATACGTATACATATATATATATATATATATATTCATTCAGGCACTCAATTATAGAAAACTCTGTCAGGTAATGTACAACATGTACTGGGGTACACAGTACCCCAGTACACCCAGGCAGTCATTCTGAGTACTTTGCAGTTAAAGGAACTAAGCTGTACAACAAGAGAATTTTAGGTTTGTGTGTGTGAGTGTGTGTGTGTGTATGTGTGTGTGTGTGTGTGTGAGGCCTCTTACTCTCTTAAAGAAAACAGGAAATTGTTTTGCTGTGGATGAGTCACAGCAGAGTTACTTAAGTACAACGTACAGTCTGATAAATATGAAGGTTACATGTAGTAGAATGTTAGGATTGTGTTCTTCCATGATGGAACAGTTTTGTGATAACAGCAGGCATTAGTCAAGGTTTTATGTCACGTGAACGTTTGAGCTGACAGCGCATTGCGTGTTGGAGTTAACACAGGCCTGGTTAGACATGAAAATAAAAACATGCCGCAGAAAGTTTTCTGTCAGACATGACGGTAAATATATTTCTGGGAACTTTCCATCGCACTCATTCAATGTCAAACTGTGACTCATTATTATCTTTTCATTGGAGGGAAATATTTTCACTGTCACTATTAATGCATCTTTGCAGTTTCAGATATATAATAATTCACCAATTTTCCTGTGAAATATTTCAAATAGGAAAACATTTATTCACCAAATTCTTACAGGTAGATAGACGAGGAGTGCCCTGTCTTTAACTTTCTCATTCTATCTCGCCTGCCTTTTACTCCCCAGAGAGTTTAGACTGAAAAATAATGAAATAGTGCATTAAAAATAATCATCGTGGAAGGGGGAGGAAGAGGAACAGATAATACACTAAATAGGCATGTGGGAGAAAAGACACAGCAAAAACACAGACAAACCCTGTAAATACTTATCTGTGAGTCTCTGCATCAACAGAACTGTTAATGTACTTCTTGTTAGAGGAGGGATGTGGGATTTTACTTTCTGTGAAATAAGGTCAAATGCTACCAAAGATAAATCATAACTGCTGTAGTTATTTATATCATTACAAATAACAAAGCGTATCATCAGTATTAAATACAGCTGCAGATTAAAGCACTAATTGCACGTTTAATCAGAGACACACAAACCATCGTTAATATAATAATCGTTAATATTTAGAAAGATGAATTGATCCTGTATTGTTTCCATTGACTATGTTGCTGTGCTGCATGTGTGTAAATACATTTCTTGGTTTTGTCAAGTGAGATGAAACTTGGTAGGTTTAATCTGAGTAGGGCTAGTGTGTGTGTGTGTGGGGGGGNTTTGGGTTTTAATCATTAGTTTTCCTTTTGACATGACTGAATGAAACACGCACACACAGGAACAGGAGGCTCTGCTGAATCTACCACTCACAGAGACAGAAAGTCGTGGTGCGTTCAGGTCCACTGGTTATTTCAAAACCAACCCAAAAATTACCATAATATGTGGCACATTGAGCACATTTGTATATAATTATCCAGAACATTAGTCTACCATGTTTGGCATGAATCAGATTTAATATGTATGTGTTGCTCGACAGGGTTTTAAGGACATTTAAAAAAAAAAAAATTTAAACTATTGCTCATTCAGCTACAGCTAATTTCAGACCACTATGCAAAAACAATAAGCCATCTGTGGTCCAGCATTACATGCTTGTACTAACAAGTACACATAATACTAATATATGTCTTTACTGTCATGTGACTTTTAATGTAATTAAACACAAGAAATTAGTTAAAAACATGAAAAATTCAGCGTAACATCTATTTTGATGTTACGTTGAATTATTAATTGTCTATGTTAATATTTTACAGCTGCAAACAAACTGTGAAATGAGTCAAAGCTTTTCATGTGTAGCAGCTTTGCAGCATGAAGCGTGTCCACGTCAGTTGAAGGTGTGTACAGCAGCAGCATCTGACACGGCCTGCTGGGGTTAGATAGCAGGACCTGCTGAGCAACATGTACCCTACACACTCACAGCAGCAATGTATGCAGGAATTATTGCAAATACTGGAAGTGAAAGGCTACATAAACGACATCCTGCATCATTTAAAGGCAGCAGCTGCTGATCTGCATCAGAGCCAAAGCAGCTCCTGCTTTTTGTCAGAAGATCATAACTTAAAGTTTACAGGTACACCACTTAATATGAATTACATTGAATTTACATCCAACATATATGCTTTAGTCCAGCAAGATGGTAAACTCAGAAAATAAAAATGTTTTCATGAGTTTTAGCTTCATGTTTTTGGTCACATAGTGTAAATGCTGTTTTAGAGGCCATTCAGCCATTCTAAGAAGAATTTCTATGAGGAAGGACTGCTGATAAGTGTGTGTGTGTGTGTGTGTGTGTGTATGTGTGTGTGTGTGTGTGTGTGTGTGTGTGTGTGTNGAAGGAGGACAGCACTGATAAGGTGCTGTGCAAGGTCTAGTCTACCCCCTGTATATACTTGTGTGTGTGTGTGTGTGTGTGTGTTCTCTTCACTCTCCTGGATTACGTGTTTTATGTAACATGCAGATGTTACGTGTGTACAATGGGGTCCAAAAGTCTGAGACCACATGTAAAATCTGTGATGTTTTCCATGGAAATATGAAAATAATCAATATTCTGATATTCATACTAAATACTGAGATATTCTGACATTCGTACCAAATACTAAGATATTCTGACATTCATACTAAATACTGAGATATTCTGACATTCGTACCAAATACTAAGATATTCTGACATTCCTACCAAATACTAAGATATTCT
>VXCM01005430.1:5290-18920 GCA_014773175.1 Lucifuga dentata
AAAAAAAAAAAAAAAAAAAAAAAAAAAAAAAAAAAAAAAAAAAAAAAAAAAAAAATGTAAATTGAATTTCTTCGATAATTTATTTTAAAAAAAATGAAAAAAGATGTAATCTATATATAAAACATTTTTCCAAGTGCCCACAGTGTTACCAATACTGGAAAAAAAAAAAAAAAAAAAAAAAAAAAAAAAAANATGACTCGCTGAATTGTTGTCACATGACTGTTAAAGAGAACAGAGGCGCTCCAGGCTTGCTAGTTGCGGCGAAAAATACAGAATTTGTTGCTTTTCACAGAATTTGGATTGTACAAAAGGTTTATTTTTAGCAAATTTTTAAATGAGACATTTATAATAAAGTGATTTTGAGGAAATATCACTATTCTAAGCTTAGATTTGGTTACGTTTCCTTACGGAAGTGTTAAGTGCACATGGTTAGTTCAAGGACCGTCGGAAATTTGAAAACCTGACAATAATTTTGATTTTTAAAGTTTCTGGCTATGATGAATGATGGAATTTTGGTGATTTTTTTCAAAGAAAACACGCCTTTCAAACCCGCTGGCGGGTTGGAAAAAAGGCTGAAAAAAAAAAAATCAGTTTCAGCCACAGGTAACGCAGGTAAGTGTCCGTGTTCTAAGCATGACGATAAATTCCAGAGCCTCCAGGTAAAACAGGAAATTCTACTTCACCTCGTCCATCATCTTCATCACGTATCATCAACATACATGTAACATGTTCAGGTTTCAGTCTCCATCTTTGTGTTTCCCTCAGAGGGAGTCAGACGTCGATCCTGTCCAGAGCGACACGGACCTGCTGACCGCGGGACGGAGGAGGAGGAGGAAGAGGAAGAGGAGGAGGAAGAGGAGGATGAAGGACCACAGAACTCTAAAACCCAGCAAGCAAATAAAAACCAGCTGATCAACTGACGACGCAACAACAACCTGACCTCCTCTTCCTCTTCCTCCTCTTCAGGCTGTGTTGACACAGTGCGCCCTCTGTGGACAAACCCGGCACTGCGTCCGTCTCCTGTCTCCACCGCGGGTTTAAACTGGACAGCTTCCATTTTCCTCTGTTTTTCTCCGTTTCTCTTCTCGCTGACCATCAGGGAATCTTGTAAAGTAACATAAGAATTCACACACAGTAAACATACATACATACATGTATCATACGTGTATATAAAAAGAACACGGACGCTCCGGCTGTGTAAACGGGGTGAAGGTGAGTCAGTCGGCGCGTCTCTCCTTCTTCCGTTTGACTTGGTTCAAACACGGTGAACCAAACAAACCAGACCAACCCCTTTACCTTTTCCCTCTTCTTCTGTGTAACCTTTGACCCCTCACCTGTCTTACTCACGAGGCATTCTGGGATTTGCGGAGCACACAGGAAGCTGCTCTTCTGTCTGCTCGGGACTGAGCCACACGGAAAGGAGGACAGTGGTCGCCGTGTCGGGTGGGACACGTATTTGACGTGTTTGGCGCCCTCTTCCTCGCCCTGGACTCCCACTTCCTGTTTGTATATACTGATCATCCAAGGCCTGACGTATTCGCCTGTCCCCTTTTTTATGACGATGAAGAACAGATTAAACCTCGCCGCTGAGAGCTTGGCAAGTCACGAAGTGCTTTTGAAGAGACGTGAGCGGCGAGGACTCTGAGATGGTTTGGCGAGCCGGAAGTCGGCAGGGGAAAATCAAGATGTACGTTTCTGGGACTCGAGGGTTTAACCATATATGACATACAGAAACACAAAGCTAATAAAAAAATGGAAACCTGAAAGCTGTCTCTTGTAGCCGTCCTGAAGATGTGTGAAATGACACTTTAAAGGAGCATACTGGTGATTTTTGCATGTTTAAGCCTAATAAATACAACCTGCGTACACGTTACGTCACTGAAGACCATTTTCCAAAACTTAAAACTACTTTTTTTCTCTCTGTTATTTTGCCAAATCTCCTAACCTTTCAGAATCAAGTGAATGGATTATTTGTCTCAAACATGTTTCAGACCTGTATAAATTAATTTTTTATAGTGTACTGGAATGAACTGAAACCAGTGGAAGTCTGGAAATTGGAAAACAAATTTGAATGTTTACTCCTGCAGTCTTGAAAAATGTAACGTAACATGTATGCTATGGTTGTATTTATTGGGCTCAAACATGCAAAACCGCTGGTATGGTCCTTTAAAACCTTTCCAAATTAGACTTTAATCCAGTTAAGAATATAATATTTTCTTACTTCCTGAAAAGTTTAGGATATAAAGTTTTTCACCTGAGGACAGGTGGTCAGCTGGTCTCTGCAGACCCCCACCCCACACACACACACACACACACACACAGGTGATCATGTGATCCAGATAAACAGATGATGTCAGAAGCAGCAGTTTGCTTTCATGTTTGAGAAACAGCCAGTAAATGTTTGACTTTTTAACCTGGTTAGTTTTAATTGTTTAATTATTTTGAATGAATATTGATTGCAGCACCTGATCAGGAAGTTAATTATGTTTCCACAGGAACTTTTCCTGTTTGCTGCAGGGATTTAAATCAGCTAAACATGTTTGTTTTAGCCTGAGCATGAACTCAGCATGTTAACGAGGCTGAGATGAACAGTCAAACCTCATCAATTTAACCTGCTAACAAGAACTAAACGGCTGCCAGACCTGACAGTAGAATAACGTGTTGGGGAGAAATTCTGCAAGTAAATCCTTAAATCATTGTAGAAAATAAATAATAAAAATGATTAGTTAGACAGTCCTTGATTTGGATTGCAGAAACTTTTTTTTTAAATGTGGGGAAAAATCTATAATATTTTATAGATCCAGATGAAGAACACCATCAAACAAATTAAAAAATAATTAAAATAAGAATAAGAACTGTTTTAGTTTAATTTTATATATATATAAAATACAATTTTTTGTATTGTCTTTTATAGAAAATTTCAATTTCCTAGAATTTCTTCTCACGCTTTTCAAGAGTTTTCTAGAAACGAGCAGAAAAACGTTAGAAATTATCACATTTTCACAAGCCAAAATATGTAATATAAGGATTTGATTTGATTTATTTTTTACAGTGCAGCTTTTTATGTGGTAAATAAAAGACAAATTCAGTCAAAAGTAAAACTGGTTAAATTGCTGCTAAATGTAAAAGTAGAAACATCTGATGAAGGATGGATGGAGGTGTTCTCAGGCTGGTACTCTGATGCAGGAGGAGGAGGAGGAGGAGGAGGAGGAGGAGGAGAAGACAGAAGGAGGGGAGGAATGAGGAGGAGGGGGAGGAGAACAAGGAGATGGTGGAGAAGGAAGAGAAGAGGGAGAATAAAGAGAGGGGAGAAGGTGAAAAAGGAGAGGAATGAGGAGGTGGAGAAGGAGGAGGAGGAGGAGGAGGAGGAGAAGGAGGAGGAGCGGCTTTGCCGGAGGTTTGTGTGGAAGAAGCAGCAGCCAGACCGGCGGCAGGCGTCCTGTCCTCAGGGCAGCGGAGAGAGAGGAGCCAATCAGAGTTAACGGCGCGCCCTGTAATTTGTGTGTGTGTGTGTTGGGCGTGTTGGGCGCCGCCGCGGAGCTTCAGCTCCACAGTCTCTCAGCCTTCCAGACTCCCGACATGAACGGACAGCCGTCGCCGGTCTATGAGGAGAAGAAGCCTGTCCTGCACCGGACCGGGAGCTCCGTTTCCGCCGCCAAGGATTCCCGGTCCCCGCCGGACTCTTCTCCCGCAGACATGAGCTTATTCGGCGGCGCGCAGGAGTTTTACGCGGCGCAGCAGCCGTACGCGGCGCCGCCGATTCACCCGTACACGTACCACCATTATAACCTGACCGGGATGACTGCGGGGGGCGCGTACCCGGTGGGCAAAGCGGAGTACCCGTACCCGCATCATACGTCATACCGGCAGCACGCGCCTTTCAGCGGCAGAGACGCACCGAGCGCCGCGCAGGACGCCGGTGAGTTTAGCGTCAGATTCCCAAATCCTCATAAACCTTAAATATGCAGTGTGTGTGTGTGTACAGTAACTAAATGTGTAAAGTTAATTTTTTCTGTTGCTGCAGGTTTAGATGTTTTCAGATCAACTAAAGAGGAAAAAAGAAAGATGATTTTCATAGTTTAAGTTCAAATTTGAACAAGTTTTTGAAATTTTAAATATTTCAACTTTGGTAAAAATAAAATAAAACATGCAGAATGACACAAGAAAACGTTCTAAAACCGATTAAACTAAACCGTCTCTGATTAAACCAAAAAACAGAAGATGTATTTAGAGCTGTGTGAAGGAGCTGCACATCTTAAAGGACCATACCGGCGATTTTGCAAGTTTGAGCTCAATAAATACAACCTGCATACATGTTACATTACCCAAAACATATAGCTGGAACAGCAAATTTAGAATTGAATAGAGAATAGAATAGAGTTTTTCCTACCTTCCAGGCTTCCATTGGTTTCAATTTATTCCAATATAAAAATCAACGCGTAGAAACTTTAAACGCAGCAAACATAACGCCTTTTAAGTTTTTTTGTTAAAATAACTTTATTTAACTGATCCAGCTACACAGAAGAAAATTTGTCTCCACCAGGGAAAATCTTTTCAGAAGATGACTTTTACCAAGAAATTAAAAACGACCAACATGTAAGCAGTAAAACATGGAATTTTAAGATGGATGAATTACCTGAACATTTGATTTAGAAAATTGGAGGATTTAGCAAAATAAGACAGAAACTAAAATAAGGTTTTATGTTTTGGAAAATGATTGTCAGTAATGTAACATGTACACAGTTTGCATTTATTAGGCTCGAACATGCAAAATTGTTGGTATGGTCCTTTAAGCAAGTAACCATGTCAACAGTTACTTCCTGCAGTTAGGGTACTTTTACTTTACTTCTTGAGTATTTCCATTTTGCGAGACTTTCTACTTTCTGTCTTCTATGTCTTCTTCTAATATTTTCTTTCTTTCTTTCTTTCTTTCCCTGACTGACCTGAAAATTCTCCCAAAAATGGAGATATAAAAGATAATATTGTACTTGTACTCTACTATGTTTATGCAACAGGTGGAGTTACTGGTTACTTTAGTTACTAGTTAGTTACTTTGCAGATTGACATTTTAAATCCACCGTGAGCTAACTGGCTGTAAAATGAGAGATTTTGGAGGTTTTGATTTTCGTGACATCGCTTGATATTTGTTTATATTTTCTTTCTTTGACAGAAAATCCTGAAAATTCCACAAAAAACAAACGTTTTCCGTGTCAGAAAACCTCGGAAACTCTTTAAGACAAAAAAATTCACACAAACTTTCTGAATTCTCTCAGTAACATTAAAGGAATATTACACTTTTTTTTGATTGTGGCGTTCTGGAAGCTTCTTTCTCTCTGCGGCTCTGAAGCTGCAGCAGGAAGAAACCTGACAGACGTGTTGTTTCTGACATTCCTGTTGGGAGTCGCCTCGTCGACTCATGGAAACGCCGCAGGGGACTTTGGCTGTCAGCCAGGAACCTCAGGTGTCACGACATGTCAGTCAGCCGTCACCTTGAATCATCAGAGAAACCACGGTGCCTTAGCACGCCAAGGCCCAGGCCACGCCCCCTTCTCCCACAACAACCAAACAAACAAACAAACAAACCTGAAAATAGGATCTTTTTATTTTAGAGGAAACGTTTTGGACAGGAAACGCATAAAAATACACATTTCATTCCAGATTATCAGAAAAAACATTATTTGTCAGAAATTAATTCATAAATAAATACAAAAAAATAGTTTTTAAATACAAAACCAAAATTTATAATAAATGAAATTAAATAAATCTGAGTACATTAGTGAATAAAACTACATGATGGGCTAAATGAGTCAGTAATATAGAATTTCTCATTCTGTCTCTTTCTGAACCATTTTATTATTATTTTTTATTTTTTGAATTATGCTTTTTTTGTGGAAGAAATTTTGTTTTAGCATCAACAATTTTTGGAATTTTTTTCTATTTTTCCAGAACTGATAATATTGCAGAATTTCTCATTCTTTTTTCTTTCTAAACATTTTTAATTTTTTTTTGTTTTTTAGATTTAAGCATTTTTTATGGAAGAATTTTCTTGAATTAATTTTCATTTTTCCTGATTATCTTCGACTTCAGACGCTTCAGATTTTCTGTCTAAAATAAAGAAAATAAGAGAGAAGCAGAAAGCCTCCGGGCGACAGAACGGCTATAAATCTCTGTGTGTGTGTGTNGTGTGTGTGTGTGTGTGTGTGTGTGTGTGTGTGTGTGTGTGTGTGTGTGTGTGTGTGTGTGGGAGACACTCAGACCAAAATTACAGCTTCATGCTGCTGCTGGAATTTCTTTGAAACTTTGAGTTTGTCGTCGTAGAAACCGTTTCTATTTTTGTGACACAACGTGACTCAAAGAACCATGTGACCTGTGCAGCCAATCACAGAGTGTGGGAGAAAATGGTCTTAAAAAAAAAAAATCACCCTCTCAGCCTTTCGTGTGTGTGTGTGTGTGTGTGTGTGTGTGCGTGCGTGCGTGCGTGCGTGCGTGTGTGTGTGTGTGTGTGTGTGTAGTTTGAGGGTTCCTCTGTATCTCAGCTGTTCCTGGACTGCATCTCCTGGACAGAGACTCAGGTTCCTGGAATCTGCCTGTCCTGGTCTGGGGGTCACAGCTCCTGGTGGTCCTGATGGTCCTGGTCCTGCTGGGACCTCTGTGGACTTCACCTTCCTCGTTCCATCCTGGTCCTTTCTCCAGCTTCTCGTCTCTTTCCTCCTGATGCTCCTTGGTAGCCATCATGTCTGGTTGTTAGCAGAACCTGCTGGTCGGTCTGGACCTTGAAGTCCCACAGGATCTTAGCTCTGCCGTTCTCAGACTCCTTTGGATCCTGGTTCAACCATCTTTTTGCTGGTTGTATGGTCTCAGGCTGCGTTGTGAGGAGTTTTCCTGGTATCACCTCCTCTGGCAGCTTCTTGTTCTGGTACCTGATGACGGCAGGATCTGCTGATGGTCTGGATCTCATTCCTCTTTGAGCTGGATTCTCAGGATCTGTCTTACTCTCTGAGGTATTTGGCGTAGCTGACCTTCTCGCTGCCTCCTCATGGCTTACCTGAGGACACCAGGTACCTGTACCTGTCCTGCATGTCATTATCCTTCCTTCATCCTGACCTCCGTCCCTCTGCATTTATCCAGTCTGACGTCCTGATGTCATCGCCGATCCCTGAATCCACGTCTCGCTCGGTCCTGACAGCTGTCTGAGGTCTGTGAACGCAGCTTGATATGCTGCGTTCACAGACCTCAGAAGTCAGATTTTTCCCAGTAGGAAGTCTGTGAACGCGGCATGAGTCCACCTCTGAACCTGAATTGTACCGCTGCTGGTCTGAGTTGTTCTTGTTTCCACGGCGTTCTGGCTCTTTATGTTTTAGCGTCCTGTTGTTCTTCTGTAGCGTCCTTGTTGGCGTTGAGTCGTGGGCTTTCTTGTTGTCTGTCCAGGCGCCTGGATCTCTGCTCAGTCTGCTGGTCTCAGAGTCTTGGTGACTATCGGACAGTAACTTTGACCTCTGCTGAGGTTTCCATGTTTCCATGTTCCCTTCTGCTGCTATGACAGCAGCTTCCTGCAGAGCTTCCTGCCGGTCTGAAGGTGTCGTACCTGCTGCAGATCCTTCATCATCAGTGATGTTCGCCAGTCAGCACCCATGCTGTTAGCTTAGCTTCTTCAGCAGCAGCGTGGATCAGTCCAGCTCTGATGCTGTTGGATGTCTGCCGTATGATGGAGACGGCTGGTCTCAGGTCCATCAGCCCGGGCAGTGGTGTTCCGTGATGCGTCCTCTTATCCTCCCGGTATCGCTGGGTCTGGATCTGGGTTCTGGTTCTGGAACTGGGTTCTGGGTTCTGGATGGATCTGCTGTTGTTACTCTGCAGCAGGAGGACACTTTGGACTTTGAGCTTCAGGCCATTTATTCTTCTGCCTTCATCTGTACAGATGTATTTATACTGTGTGTGTGTATATATATATATATATATGTATATATATATTTTTTTTTTTTTAGGACAAAACATGGTTTACATATTTTACTTACAGTGTCATATAAAATAAAGTTTTCAGTCAGTACTTTAGTACTTGAATACTTTAGTACTTTAGCACTGGTACTCCAGTATTTATGGATACTTTCTCCTTTTCTTTTTGTACTTTTTACTCACAGCAGTTACTAGTTACCTGAGTTACTTTACAGATTAACATGAGATAAACTATAAATATAACTAATATTCTTTCCTGAATTCTTCCCTCCATCTTTTATTTCATTCATTTCTGCTGCTCTGTCTTTTCCTTCTGTATTCCTTTCCTTCTCTCCTTCTTCTTCCTTCTGTCTTTTGTTTTATGCATTTTTTCTTCTTTTTCTCATCTTCCCCTCTTTTCTCTTCCCTCTTTCCTCTCTAGTTTCCTTTTATCTTTTGGTCTTCTCTTCCTTCACTTTAATCCTTTTTCCTTCTTTCCCTCTTCTTTCCTTTTTAGTTTGCTTTTATTTTTTTGGTTTTCATCTTTTCTTCTTTCCTCCTTTTTATCCTTTCTCCTCCGCCTTTCCCTCATCTTTCCTTATTTCCTCGCTTCCTTTCTTTTTTTTCCTTTTGTAGATAATAATTGGAAATATAAAGCAGGAATTCCTAAAAATCCCAGCAGGAATATTTCAGGAATATTATCTGGATTTTGTTGAGACGCTGATTGATAAAGGATTTTTTTTCAAAGTTAGAACACGTCTCGTCTGTCCTCCACGTGTCCTTTACCTAGTCTCTCCGTGTTTCGTCCCACAGTCAAAGAGGAAGCGGACGCGGAGGTTCGGATGGTCAACGGGAAGCCGAAGAAAGTCCGGAAGCCTCGGACCATCTACTCCAGCTACCAGCTGGCCTTCCTGCAGAGACGCTTCCAGTCCGCTCAGTACCTCGCCCTGCCGGAGCGCGCCGAGCTCGCCGCGCAGCTCGGCCTCACCCAGACGCAGGTGAGACGGCGAGGACGAGGGACGGGACAGACAGGGAGAGAGAAAGAGGAAAGGAAAGAGCAGGACGGAAGAGGAAGAGAAGAAAAGATAAGGGATGAGAGGACAGGAAACAGGAAATAGGGACAGAACAGGATGAGGTGAGATTGGAAAAGAGGAAAACAGGAGAGGACAGGAAGTGGGGACACTCCTTAGCCTGATGGTTAAAGTGTTGCTGAGTCGTATTTTCGTGGACGCCTGCCAGCCAATCAGAAACGAGTATTCATCATGGTGTCAGGATAATTAACGGCTTCATGTTTCCACTTTCAGCTGAGCGATGAAAGCTCGTTAATCTGCTCCAGTTATCGCTCACGCTCGCTGTCCGTGCACGTGAACACACACACATTAACACAGACACTGTCATTTGTCGTGTTATTTAATATGATGTCGTTTTGTTTGTACAACTAATAACTTATCATATCTGAGGATTAAAAAGGAGCCTGAAGGAATTTATTTTTCTTCCTACTGAATTTTTAGTTTTTCATTTGTCTTCTGATAAAACTGAAAACTATTTATTTAATTCTTTACCAAACAGCACGACAAAGATAATAAATGTAATGAAAAATGTAAGTGATGTAAGAAATACTAGAAATAAATGTTAAAGTTTTAAAGAAAAATCTGGGGATTTTTTTAAAGAAAATTATACTTAAATAAATTCTAACTTTAAAAGAAAAACTAAAAAAAAAAAGATTCTGAAAAATCTGAAAAATGTTTCTAGCAAATTCTTGAAATTCTGTAAGTTTCACTTTTTTAAAAATCAAACAGGATGAAAAAGGTGAAAATCTAGAAAATCCTTAATAAAAAAAAAAAAAAAAAAAAAACTAAGATAATTGAGGGGAGAATTTCCAGAAATAAATGTAAAGTTTTAAGAAAAAATTAAAAGTCAGGGAATTTTTTTTCTAATGGAATTAAAATTGAAAAACTAAAAAAAACCACATTGATCCAGAAAAAAAAAGATTTTAGAAAATTCTTCTACACGTGATGGTCATGTGACCCGTTTCTGATCGAGTCATTCACACGCTAAACAACGACAACGCCGTAAATATCAATAAACATCAACCTGCAAACAAGCGACATGTAAATTATTCTTGTTGTTTTTTTTTTATATTAGCATGATTTAACTTCCAGCGTTCTTCTTTCCAGGTGAAAATTTGGTTCCAGAACCGTCGTTCCAAATTCAAGAAGCTGTTTAAGAACGGAGAGTTTCCGCTAGGCGAAATCCCTGTGGAACACAGTCCGGACGCCAGCGACTCCATGGCCTGCAACTCCCCGCCCTCCCCCGCCGTGTGGGACGCCAACAACGCCAGCAGCNACTCCATGGCCTGCAACTCCCCGCCCTCCCCCGCCGTGTGGGACGCCAACAACGCCAGCAGCAGCGGCAATGCAACTGGCAACATCGCAACCAGCAACAATACAACCAGCAACAACACAACCGGTAACAATGTAGCCGGCAACAATATAACCAGCAACAACGCAACCAGCAGCAATAATAATGCAATGCTGGAGGCGCCCAGCAGGGGGCAGAGCTCCTACCAGCCTGCTGCGTATCTGGGGCAATACACACACCAGAACTGGTACCAGCAGCAGGGGGCGCATTTAGCCCCGCCCCTTCCGACGCATCACGCACCATCAACAGTGCCACTGACCAATCAGAGCATGGGAGCCGTGTACTGAGCGTGACGTGGCGAGGACGCGGCTGGACGCTTGGTGACCATCAGACGTCAGACGGCACTGAAACAAAAAAACCCTGGAAGACGAAAAACAGCAGTTGGGTTCTGCTGAAGTTTGAAACAGGAAGTGAGCTCCACGACATGCCGGTTACCATGGAGACCATCAGCTTGTTTTTCCAGGTGGATGCTACGACACCAGCAGATTATTTTATTAATTTAATACCTTTGATTTTTTTTTAATGACCATTTTTCTGTTAAAGTCTTACATGGATTCTGTCTTTTTCTTGCTTTTATTTATTTTTATGTAAAACGTCACAGCCGCATCGTTCGCTTCCTGTTGAGTCAGAACGACAGGAAGTTCTCATTCCGTGTGTTTAATAATAATAATAATATTTGATACATATCAGGTTTGTTTCCACACGTGAGAATCTGATTCCGTGTGCATTTTTGCTGTTTACATGTTCACAACACGTATCTGACATGTGACGTGAGCAAAACCATCACTTATCCTGGCGTGTAAATTTAGCCAAATAATTCAGGTTGGAACGTTTAGTTTCCATTAAATTTTTTACAGTGCAGCATTTCCTGTAAAAGATCATTATTATGAGAAAACGACTATATTTGTTAAAGATGTAAATATTCTATAAGTCAGAACTCAGGTGTTTCTATTTATGACGTCACGGTTTGTCACGGCTGAATGTACGCCTGTAAAAATAAAATCTTTATATGTCAGTCAGTTACTGCTGCGTTTCTACACACACACACGCACACACACACACACACACATGCACAGACACACACACATGCACACACACACACACACACATGCACAGACACACACACACACTGCTGACGGATCAGAGTAACAAAGATGAATGTGGATCCTTTCCTATCATAGCATCATTTGATCCATGAAGAAGAAATCTATGACAGCAGACGCTGAATCACGTGTGGAAAACCACATGCTGCTTCACATGATGTGACGAAGACGTGGACAGGTGAAGATGCTGACAATATACAAGCACACGCTAACCTCAACATGTGTTCATCTGAACACGTGTTAGCTAAGATTGACTTTAACAGTATTGTCTGATTTGATCATCAAAGGTGTTTATTAACATTAAACACACACACACACACACACACACACACACAGCTAGCACCTGATCATTGCCAATNTATTAACATTAAACACACACACACACACACACACACACACACAGCTAGCACCTGATCATTGCCAATCAATCAATAATCTATTGATTATGTTCAGACCACAAACAAATCATATGATGAGCTAAAAGACTTTAGAAGTTCAGCACAAACTGCTGCTGGTTTTATTTTCGGCGTTAAAACACGCATCAGTCACGATGCTGTTTTTAAGCGTGTTTTTGACGTGTTTTTGACACGTTTTTGACGTATTTTTGCTCCTGCTGATGATGTCATCATCTTGCCTCACATCACCTCACCAGCAACATAAATCAGCAGGCGTCGTGTCACGCGTGTGTTTCTGCATGTTCAGGCAGCAGGACAGGAAACAGAACACGCCAATTCAGAGCCAACAGATCCTAAAATCCTTTAACATGATGAATAAAAGTAAAAACATGCAAAATGACACAATTAACTCCAGTTAAACTTAAATGATCTACAAATCATTAAAATAATATAAACAATCAGTAAGACTGTTTGGGGTCAAAGGTCAGCAGGTCTGTAGCAGCTGCTTCCTGCTGGTAAACAGACATGAGCAGAGTTTTTTTAGCGTGTCGCTGCACGTCTTGATGTTCAGACACATTTTTGTGTGACGGCTGAAGCTTCGGCAGGAAACACGCCTGGATTCTACACGCGTGATCCAGCAGCACTTTCTGACCTGATGATGTCTGAGACTGAAGTCAGATTTAACCTCGTTACTGATGTTACAGGAACACCTGTGTTACGTGTCAGCACACCTGAAACTCGTTAACCTGTTCAATTAAGCAGCTAATTGTCTTTTCTGGTAATTTACTTTTTACTTACTTTATTTTACTTTATTTTACTTTACTTACTTTACTTTACTTACTTTACTTTTNTTACTTTTTACTTACTTTATTTTACTTTATTTTACTTTACTTACTTTACTTTACTTACTTTACTTTACTTACTTTACTTTACTTACTTTACTTTTACTTTACTTTACTGTACTTTACTGTACTTTACTTTACTGTACTTTACTGTACTTTACTTTATTTTACTGTACTTTACTTTATTTTACTTACTTTACTTACTTTACTTTACTTACTTTACTTTTACTTTACTTACTTTATTTTACTTTATTTTACTTTACTTTACTTACTTTACTTACTTTACTTACTTTACTTTACTTACTTTACTTTTACTTTACTTTACTTTACTGTACTTTACTGTACTTTACTTTACTGTACTTTACTGTACTTTACTGTACTTTACTTTATTTTACTGTACTTTATTTTACTTTACTTTACTGTACTTTACTTTATTTTACTGTACTTTACTTTATTTTACTTTACTGTACTTTACTGTACTTTACTTTTCTAAAGTTCAGTTCTGGGTTTGAGGAAACTCGTCAGAATGAGGATTTCTGTGAAAGTGAAGTTTAGCGAAGCGTCGCTGAAAGGAAAAGAAGAGAAACGGTTTCCAATCAGGTCCTCATTCTGCTTTTAACGGACGCATCTTCAGTTGGTCATATTTGTTATAAAATAAAAACGATGAAAATGATCTTTTTAAAGCTTCAGACTCACTAAAAGCTGCTGTGTGTTAAAATGCCGGTTTGTTTGCTGAGTTTCTTTTTTTTATATTAAAAGTTTTATTTTAGGCGATGATGTCATCATTTCAATTAAAAAAAAAAATCATTTCAGTTCAAATCTTTATTCAGTTTCAATCATCAAACAGGAACTTTAGTTTAACAGACAAATAATATCAGCTCTACTGTGTGTGTGTGTGTGTGTGTGTGTGTGTGTGTGTGTGTGTGTGTGTGTGTGT
>VXCM01005430.1:19015-36515 GCA_014773175.1 Lucifuga dentata
TGTGTGTGTGTGTGTGTGTGTGTGTGTGTGTGTGTGTGTGTGTGTGTGTGTGTGTTACCAACATTAACAAGCAAATATAAAGTGACCCCTGCTGTTTATGACTGTTATAATTAAATATCTGTCTCAGCAGACTGTGTGTGTGTGTGTGTGTGTGTGTGTGTGTGTGTGTTGTTCTGGCTCTCGTTCAGGTTTCCAGCAGTTCATTAAGACAAAATGATGTGTTTGAAGTATTCCATAAAAGTATAAAAGTATACAGCATCAAAAACAGGAAGCTGCTGCCAGGAGCCGGTCTGTGAGAAAGAAAAGAAAAGAAAAGAAAAGAAAAGAAAAGAAAAGAAAAGAAAAAAGAAAAGCAAAGAAAACANAAAGAAAAGAAAAGAAAAGAAAAGAAAAGAAAAGAAAAGAAAAGAAAAAAGAAAAGCAAAGAAAACAGGGACATGATGAGATACTTAAACCATCTGACTTTCCTTCCTTCCTTCCTTCCTTCCTTCCTTCCTTCAGAGTGTGTATACTGATCTCACGGCATGCTCAGTGCTTTTACTTGCAAAATTCTATATTCATAAATGTAAATCGTCCAAAAAAAACAAAAAACAAAAAAAAAAATATATATCTACCAGATCAAAGTTCAATTCAAATTTTACATAGAAACTCTGAAAGGACTAAAAAAAAAATAAGAAAGTTATTAAGACTTTATCTGTTTGCAAAACCTTAAAGTCATTTATAATCACTCTATCTTCCCCGTTTGTAATGTTATATTATGTTGTTGAATTATTTTATTTAAATAAAGTTTGGGGAAAAAATTGTCAGTATACAGCAAAAAAAAAAAAAAAAAAANGCTTTCCACCCACACACACACACACACACACAGATCATCATCATCATCATCATCATCATCATCATCATCTTCTCCTTTACTTACCTGTTGTGGATCTGCTGTTAAAGGACTATTCCGTGCTGTACGTTTTGAAGGCGACCTGCTGTAAATGTATAATAATAATATAATCACACATAAAAACTTTATTTTACTTTATTTTAGCTGTTTGTCCCAAATAGCTGGTAACTGACGTGTCGTTTTATAAAATCACTGATGATGTTCTGATGAGTTCTTTTGCTTTTCCAGATGTTTGAGGGCAGCAAGACGCGACCCTATGATTTATGATTTTACAGAAAACGCCTGCAGGCCAAAAGAACCTTAAAATATATTTCCTTTCCGAAACGAAATAAAATCTGATAAATTTCTTAAAGACTTGAGATGCAATGAGAGAGAAAAAAAAAAAAAAAAAAANAAAAAAAAAAAAAAAAAAAAACTCTTCTCTTTAGTGGCCTGAAATTCATTTGAATAGTTGATTGATACTAAAATTAAGAAATTCCCATTCTTCATTTCCAGAAAGTTCTTCCACATTTCATTTCATTTCTAGAAAAACTTTTTAATTTTTTCTAATTTTTAGGATCATTCTGTTGATTTCTTCTGGAATTGTTACTATTTTCACAATGAAATTCCCACAATCCCTGATGTTTGAGCTTTTCTTTTGTTTTGCTGAATCATGTAGAAATTAATTTTAGATTTTTTTTCTTTCAAATTTTCATAATTTATCTCTAAATGTTTTATATTTTTAGAATCAATAATTTTGCAGTAGAAAGTAATAAGTTAAACTCCGCCCTGTGAGAACTGCTTGTTGGATTAATAATAAAGTCAGTTTTGTGCTTTTAGGTTAATGAGGTGTAAGGGGGCGGAGCTTGAGACCGGAAGTGAAGCACGTGGCTGATGCAGCAGAAAGGTGAGTGTTTGAGCTCTTATAATGATGGAGAAAGTAAACATGACTTTGCTGGTTAGCTTCACTAGCATACGCTAACAGATAGCATGGTTGCTACTCATGGCTAAAGCTTGTTTGTGCCAATTGTTGTGTTTTATTTTGTGGGTTTTGTTTGTTAGCGATGTTAGCTTTATGGAATCACAGCTACTGTAGCATGTTTGCTAGCTAGCTAGCATGCTAAGCAGGTTGTCTCCTCTGTGTTTTGGGCTAAAGTCATGGAAGCAGCAGAAGGTTCCAGAAGACACGTCTGCACTCAAACACCCAAACCTGTCTGAGAAGCTTTTATAACACGCCTTTCCTTTCTTTACACACCAGAACATTTCGTAAAACATACATGTCTAACATGTTGTTTATCATATCTCAGGCTTTAGAAACAGATTTTAATATTTTGAACATTTCATTCACAATAAAAGTTTTCGGTGTATCTGAACTTTTACTTCAGGATTTTTGTTCTGCACAGGAAAATAACAGACAGCGCCCTCTGCAGGCGGTACGCCACGTTTAAGGTAGACTGGAAAAGTCAAACATGAAGCTTGTGAACAGGAAGTAGTTTCATCCTCGTTTAATACCAGTGAATTTGTGCTCAATAGTTCCTGCTTAAAGGACCATACTGGTGATTTTGCATGTTTGAGCCCAGTAAA
The DNA here is from genome assembly GCA_014773175.1 of Lucifuga dentata. Classification (NCBI taxonomy): domain Eukaryota; kingdom Metazoa; phylum Chordata; class Actinopteri; order Ophidiiformes; family Bythitidae; genus Lucifuga; species Lucifuga dentata. The sequence goes on from VXCM01005430.1 coordinate 21,471, forward strand.
TACATACATACATGTTATACCCACATACATGTTATGTTACTGACAACCATTTCCCAAAACATGCTACCTTAGCTGTAAATTTCAGAATGGTTCTTTTTTTTTTTTTTTTTTTTNTTTTTTTTTTTTTTTTTTTAGTAATTTTAGCATTGTGACCATGTGACCATCAGGTGTATTCACCTGTTCACCTGCTTTCTCCCAGATTGTGATTGACTAAACATACCTGATATAGTCAGGTGTGTGTGTGTGTGCGTGTGTGTGTGTGTGTGTGTGTGTGTGTGTGTAGGCGCTGTGGGCCACGAGGGCCAGGATTTGGTTTTGTGGGTGTGACGGCTAAAATACAGACCAGCTGACATTATTTATGACTTCGTGTTGTATTTTTGAAGGCCAGACACGCGTACCAGAAGTCTTTTATTCTGAAGGCCATACAGAAGTCCTTTATTCATACAAGTCTTTTATTCTGAAGGCCACACAGAAGTCCTTTATTGTTAACAGAACTGATAAATATTTTGTAGCTTTCTTATTTCTGCCATGTGACTTTTTGATTCTTTTATAATGTTTCTGTTTCATAGAACCTTTATAGTTAATTTATATTTATATTTTATTGATTTTTGGTTCTTTTTCAGTAAATCAGAGTTTTCTTTCAGTCATGCAGCATGAAGAACCACGAAGACGAAACCCTGAAGAAGTTTTTATTGCTCGAACCTGTCAGCCTGAACTAATAAACTAAAAAACGGTGCTGCTTCCTGTCAAACACATTTCAACATTTCTGCTGCTAACAGGAAGTTTAACGACTCTGAAAGCTGCTTGGATCAGATGAGTTTGAGTTTGGAGGTTTGTGTTGTAGAGGAGACTAAAAAACAGGACGTCTGCTTCCTGATAGGCTTTTCACGTGACCTTTGACCCCGTCAAAACTCATCCCAGAGGAGCTGAGAAGGAGGAGGATTGTACAAATAAATGCTGGATTCAGCGATTCGGCGTGTTTGAGGCTGATAAATACAAACCGCTTACAGACAACCATTTCCCAAAACGGATTACTGGAGCAGTATATTTTAGAATTGTTCTTCCTACCTTCCAGGCTGCCATTAGTTTGAATTCATCCCGTTATGCTATAAAAATCAACTTGTAGAGACTTGAAACACGCTTGTGGTAAAAAAAATCACAGAAAACAAAACGTCTACTAAGTTTTTTTGTCGAAATAACTTTATTTAAACGATCCAACACGGCGCTGCACGGACGACGATGTACGTCTTCGCCAGGAAATATAGTCCCAGGAGAAGTTTCTACAGAGACACTAAACACGACCGTCTCTTCTACATTCAGACGTGTTTGCTGGTGAAACATTGAATTTGATTTTTAATTTTCATTTAATTTGGAAAGATTAGGAGATTTGAGAAAACTAAAACATGGACTTTTGGAAAACGGTTGACAGTAATGTAACGTGTGTGCAGGTAATATTTCTTGGGTTCAAACATGTAAAATCACCGGGATGCTCCTTTAAAGGCCATGTTCAGAGCGGTACGGTTGTCGTTGGTTAACTTTCTTGCTGCTCTTGATGCTTCAGCTGCACTTTTGTTCAGATCATTTCTTTTATTTTCATGAATTGTTCTAAAAAAAACGACATATTTTTGGTAAAATCGTTTATCTGCTCTGAAACCCTTTCATATTTTCCAGCTTTTCTCTTGCAAAAATGTCAGAAAAGCCACATTTCTTTCGCTCCTGTCCTCAGCCAATGAGATTCTTTCGTGACGTCTGAGTCTTTACTGCTCCAGTTTTCAGGCTATAAATCCACGACGTGTCCGGGAAGCGTGTTTCCTGCTGCGGCGTCACATCATCTGAGTCCTCGCCATCGCCGAGTCCTGCTGGTGTCCCGGGTACCAGTGTCCAAAATTGTTCATGTATCCCCCAGAATGCACCGGGGCAGCTTTTCCCGCCATGCTGATGTCCCACAGCGAGCAGGGCGAGGCGGAGGAGGGCGGCGGCGGCGGCGGGACCAGGTGGTCGCCGTCAGCCCCGCACGGCCCGTTCTTCATGATCTTCTTGTATTTGGATCGTTTGTTTTGGAACCATATTTTCACCTGAAGAACGACAGGAAATGAGATGAAGACGATGATTTTTTTTCATGTCAGCTTTGTTACAAAAATTGAATTTAGAAATCTTTGATCATTATTTCCTTTTTGTTTTTATTAAAGGACCATTCCACCATTTTGCATGTTTGAACCTAATATATTCAATTTTCATACATGTAACGTTACTGACAATCATTTCCAAAGCATGCTACTGGAACGGTGAATTAAAAATGTTTTTCCTACCTTCCAGACCTCCATTGGTTTCAGTTCATTCTCTATTAAAATCAACTTGTTGATACTGTAAACGTTCTTGGGATAGGTAATCCATCATCACCAACAAGACGTGTATTCAGGTTTTTTTAGAAGTTATGTAATTTTAGTGTTTAAGCTCAATAAAAAGCGTGGAGTGAATGTATGCCTCCACCGGGGAATATAGTCCCAAAAGAAGACCTGCGTTTATGGAAAAATTTAAAGGACCGTGACTTCATAAGGCTGTGTAACTATTAGCAGGAGAAACATGGATTTTTAAGGTGGGTGTATCACTTGAATATTTGATTTTGAAAGATTAAGAGATTTAGCAAAATATCAGGAAAGCTGAAATACGGTTTTATCCTTTGGGAAATGATTGTCAGTAACGTAACATGTATGAAAACTGAATATATTAGGCTCAAACATGCAAAATGGTTGGTATGGTCCTTTAACTTCTGTTTTGTAGCACATAATTTGCACTGTAAAGAAATATTCTTATTCTGGTTAAAGTCTGGACGTTTCTGGTTTACAGAGTTTGAAGAACTACATCAAAACTGAATCACGACAGTCCAGTCTGGAGGAATTTAACCTCAAAATCTGCACGTTTCTGCTAATCTTGGCAATTTTTCTTAATTCTATACAAAAATGGAAGAATTTCTACAAATTTTCTAATTTTGAAAAAATAAAAAATGAAATGCCTGTTTCTATGAAGTTCACAGTGTTTAATAAAACCATGGAAAAACTTCCTAGCAAATGTCTTTTTCTAGAGCGGAAGAATTTTCTAGACTTTTTTTCTGTTTGTAATATTTCATCCTGTAAAAGCTGCGAGGGAAGAAATTGTGGGGAAAATGTCTAAAATAACTTACTGAATCTCAGTCTACAAGTTCTTGATTTTCCAAAAATATGACTTTTTTTCTAGAAAACAAAATCTAGAAAAAAAAGATTGACTGATTGATTGTAGAAAAGTAAAATCTAGAAATTAAGATGATAGAAAATTGTTCTGCTCTCGATCGAGAACTTTTTCCACAAACCTAAATTTATTGCCCAAAGCCATTTTTTTCTTTTTTAGATGACAAATAAAATCAATGAAAAGCAAAATTGCAAAAATGATCCCTGAAGGTAAAGCGTCAAATTTAAAAACCATCAAACTCTAAATCAGCAGCCAAACGTTGATGCTCAGCGTGATGAAAAGATGAAAACATGAATGAAATATGAGAGGCGTGTTTCTCTCCGCTCGAACACGTTTGAGCCGTGATGCTCTTTAATCGCTGCTAATTGAACGTGAGAAATATGTAGTTTCCTGTCAGGCTGCGTGTCAGAAACCATTAATCATAAATAATTACATGAAGCTGAAACAGGTTTTATCAGCATCATGAAAGAGACAGAAAACATGGCTGCTGCTAACGTTTTCACTGAAATCCTGGAATTCTGGGATTTTTAGGTGTAATTATGAAGATTGACGCGCCTTAAACTCGCCTTATAAACCATAAATGAGACTCAAAGTCGCTGTTTCCTAGAAACGAGCAGAGGAACGACTTTCACGTGATCAAATGCTTCAAAATCGCTCCTGAAGCCACAAACCAGGCCTAGAAATGGCAGCAACGATTGTCACGTGATCAACTTCTGATCAACTTCTTCAAATTCGCCGTTAGCCAAAAACAACCTCAGAAACGTCACGTAGAAACACCCGAAACGTGTCGTCGTGTCCAGTAAAGATTTTTTTACAGCGCAGCTTTTTTTAAGTTTAAGACAAATTCAGTGACAGAGTTCAGATGAAGTTGCTGCTGCGCGTTAGTCTGACGTGTGACGGTGCAGCGAGGCGGCGGCGTGACGACTCCACGCCGGTCGCTCCACTCTCTGAGGAAAAGCAAAGTGAATGTGAGGAGAGAAGGAGTCAATCAGCAGCACGTTAGCTTAATGCGCCGCCGCAATTACTGGTTTCATATTCCAGCAGAAACACAGCTGCTAATGACGCTAACATTAGCTGTGTGTGTGTGTGTGTGTGTGTGAGAAGTGTCGGTACATGAACATAATACACTAAACAAAACTTTCCTGCTTGTTTAAAGAGATGATAAAGTACATTTACTCAAGTACTAGATATGAGTACAACTTTGAAGTACTTTACTTGAATATTTGCATTAAAGTTCTGCAGTTTTTGTGGTTTTTGCAGCCAGAAGTGTCTGAATTTGCAGCTTCTGTGTCACAACATGCAGCGGTGGAAGAAGTCGTCAGATCCTTTTTTAAAGGACCATGTCAGTGGTTTTGCATGTTTGAAAACAGGAAGTGACACTCAGTCTAGCATAGCTGGAGTGTTAGCTAGCTGTACTTCCTGTGACAGAACAAGCTAACAGTGGAGTGAAATTAGCTTAGCGGTGACTTTTTGACTTCTTGTTGTGATGTATGAACAATGTTAGCTTAGCCACTAACAGTGTTAGCTTAGCCACTATGCTAACTTCAGTGAGTTCTTGTCTTGTGGTGGATTTGGACTTCAGAGCGTATTTAAGTTTAGCATCACAGAGGCTAATTAGCATCATAACCTGCCAAAGATCAGATCTGATGACATCATCAGTCATTTTACTGAAGTTTTTTTTATTGTTTACAGCTAAAATATTACAGGATTTACAGTAGTTAGATCTACTTTCACCAAAACTCTACTGTTTCTACTTCATTTTTACTTTATAAGAGATGTTATGGATCAAACTAAAACCTCAGCAAAAGAAAACGGCGGCGGTGGCGGCGGCGGCGGCAGCGGTAATTGTTTGTGAGTCTGACCACATTAAATCCACATTTCCACTACAAAAGATGAAGATAAACAAAGCAATAATCTTTTACTGTTAACATAAACAAAGCTGTGCTGCTTCATTCAGAGCAGAACGTGATGACATCAGGGCTTATACACACACACACACACACACACACACACACACAGATACACACAGAGAGAGAGATACACACACATACACACACACATATACACACAGAGAGAGAGATACACACACACACACACACACACACAGAGATACACACACAAATACACACACATACACACACACAGATACAGTATACACACACACAGATACACACACACTTCTTAATAACCTCTTCTATATATTTTCATATAAATAAAAAATAATCTCACATGTAGAAATAAGATCCTGATGTTTGATTAAATCTGTTTTAAAACTAAATGAGGAAAAAAGAAAAAGTCCTAATTAATTCTACAGAATCTTAATAAAAGGAAAATAAAAAATAATAACACCATAGAAAATAATCCAGAAAAGAACAACAGATTCTAGAAAATTCTTCCGTTTGTTTCTGACTGAGGATGTTGTTATGTTGTTACGGTGTTCTGAGTGGCTGTGTTGGTGTTGTGAGTCCTTATTAGGGCGGTTGCTATAGTTTTGCAGGTGGTTGCTATGGTACTATTGTTAAGTGGTTGCTGTGGTGTTTGGGACATTTCCTCAGGTGGCGAGGATGGTTACTATGATGTTCTGGGTGATGCAAAGGGTGGTTGCTATGGTGTTCTGCGTGGTAGCTCGGGAAGCTGGCATAGTGCTCTGGGTGGTTGCTAGGATGGTTGCTATGGTGTTCTGGGTGGTAGCTTGGGAAGTTGGCGTAGTGCTCTGGGTGGTTACAAGGATGGTTACTATGGTGTTCTCGGTGGTTGTTAGAGCAGTTGCTACAGTGTTTGTGTAGCTCTGGTCTTCTGGGTGGTTGCTATGATGGTTGCAGCAATCACAGCACACATGTTCAGTCAGAAGCAGATAGTACGTCGGTAATCACGGACTCTGTGACACATGTTGATGTTTCTTCTCCGTGTTTCACGTCTTTGATGTGTTTGATGTCAGATTTTATGAAGAACATGATGATTAAGCTTCACAGGACTTTAACGTGTGCTTCAGCATGACAACGCAAGCAGGAATGCCGCTCTTCCTGTTTGGGCTGTAACTCTTCATCTGCTCTGTGTGTCACTTTCATTAAACTGACGATACGACCGGACCTTGAATCCTCCGCTGGCTTCACGTCTCAGATCAAAACCAGTTTGGAGCTTCTAGATATTTAAACTGGTTTAGAAGTTAACTCTGGAACCAGAACAAAACATCAACAACTTCACTTTCTTCAACAAAATCAAACTTTCAGGATGAATTTGTATAAAAAAAAATTCTTCGAGTCACTTTTATTTGTTGTCAAGTCGCAAAAGTCTGATTTTTTTATTTTTTCAACCTTTTTACTTTTACTTTTTACCTTTTTACTTTTTCAGCCTGTTTACAATATAAATCAACTGGTTTCAGGAATTTTCTAGAAGTTATTGTCCAATAAGACAGATTACAGCAGGAGTTTTTGGAACGACTTACCAGAAATATCTGGAGTAGAAACAACCTGGTTATTTCTGCGAGTTCCTTGTTTGAATTCCTGCTGTAACATGAGGATTATGGGAATTATGCTGTGACGATCTGTGGTACTTGGAACTTGGAAAAACCCGGAAGTTAAATGGGATGGCCGTTCAGTGCAGAAATTCTGAGTTTCTGACATAAGCACGTCTGACATCACAACAACATGACGGCAAACTCGGTGAACCGTAACAGAATGAAAAGATAAACTTGCTGTGGGTGTCCATGTTTTTCCAAACTGGAATATATTTAGATCAGAATCAACTTGGATCTTTCCCAATTCCAAGTACAATAATGGATTGCAGCATAAATTTGGATCTGCTTTAGGAGCATCGTGGTTCCTTTGGTGAGTTCCTGGTTCACATTCCCACCATGGAGATTATGGAAACTGTCACAGCCACTTTATTTAATTCAATTTTAGTGGGCTTTACTTTTGGGTTTTTTTTCTGAGTCTTGCTCCTCATCAGTCTGTTTCCTTTTCCAGAATCCTCGCTGTTCTTGTTTTCTAAAATGTAGAAAAAATTAAGCTTAAATACAAATATTTAAAAATGGCAGCTGTCTGTCTGATTGGACTTTGGAAGTTTAAGTTCGACCAATCAGAGTTGTTTGGCCTTGTAAGCTCCGCCCAGCAGTTCCTGAATCATCAGAGGGAACTAAAAAAAAAAAGGTTCAGGATTGATCGTTCTGGAAAAAAGGTGAGTCCTGGTTCGTTGGTGGAAAAATGACGGAACGTTCCTGAAACGTTTTGGTTGTTTATAGCTGTAGAACTGATACTGATCAGATTATAGATGGGTTTTTTTCCTTATCTGGCGTGTGTTTTGTGTGTACCTGCGTCTGCGTCAGGCCCAGCTTGGCGGCGAGGTCGGCCCTCTCCGGCAGGGCGAGGTACTGGGTTTGCTGGAATCGCTGGTTGAGCGCCTGAAGCTGCAGGCTGGAGTAGATGGTCCGAGGTTTCCTGATCTTCTTCCCTTTCCCGTTCAGCCGGACCTCGCCGTTCTCGATCACCGCCGTCGGCTTCTCGTGTTCTGTATGACGAGGAACACGGAGTCTGAACCCTCTGCAGGCTAAAGCTGCTCTTTTAAAGAACTTTATTTACAGTTTAGCTGGATGATTCTGACAAAACCTGATAGTTTTTTTTCTATTAAAAAAAGTGGTGAGGGATGAAATTGTAGAAATACATTTTTAAAAAGTAGAAAAAAAACAGAAAAATCATTTTGGAAGAAGATTGGTCTTTCTACTTGGTTCTACGAAATTGGAGAAAATAGAAGAAAGTCTCAAAACAAACTGAGGGAAAAATAATCGTGGACCTAGAAAATTTTATAAAAATTTCAAGACATCAAAAGAAATTCAAGAAGACCCCCCGACTTCATGTCATGTGACCATTTTTCGCTCTGTAACCATTTCTATTATTTGTTGTTTACGATTTTGTCAGAAATTTCCAGATTTTCACAAACATTTGTCTTGATTTGCTGATTTAAACTTTATTCTGATATTTCTAGAAAAAATACTGAAACGAGTTGATTTGTGTAGAAACAGGAAATAATCAGAGTTCATTTGCAAAAAAGAAGCTCTATTTTTATAAATTTGAAATTTTGTGTGTGTGTGTTTCCTGTGTGCTCATTTTTTAAAGTATTATTTAGTTTTCACATAAAATCAGACTTTCAAGACTGAAAACCAGAAAATGAGTTGATGCAGATTTTATGAATGCAGAGACATGTCGTCCTGTTTGTCCTGAGCTCTGAGGGACATTTTGTTATGACAGCAGCTCACGGAGGGAACAGCTGAGACACGCTGAGACCCCACAGGACGCCATGAGACGCCCATGCAAACCTGAACCCGATCCCTCAAAACCCTCCCAGAGCCTAAACCCCGAACCCTGCTGATCTGAAGCTTCATTTCTTCAAAAATAAAAGATTATTTCAAGCTGTTTACAGTAAAATCAGCTCATTTTAGGAATTTTCTGGAAAAGTCTGAAACAAGACAGAATAAATTAGAAACTTCTTCCATTTTTAGAAAAAAAATTTTTTAGCCTCATTTAGCAACAAGATGATTTATAGTTGAAACCTTAAAATTTACAGTTTTACTCAGAGTTAAACAATAAATTAACACTAAATTCATCAAATAAATCCAACAGAGTTTTGGGGATTTTCTACCATAAAGAAAGAAAGAAAGACAGAGAGAAAGAAACAAGGAGAAAGAACTTTTACTGCGATGTAAGTATGAAAATGAGTAACAATGAGAAAATGAAAGAAAAAGAGAAACGTTCTTTCTGTTCTTAGATCAGCTGAAGAAGGCAAACGGAGAGAAAAGCAACGATGATGAAAGAAAAGAGGGAAGATAAATGAAGATGATATCAACATCTGGTGAGTTAATCGCTGTTGAATCTGCAAAGTAACTAAAATAACTAAAGTAACTACAGCTGTTGATGAATGTGATGAAAAAGAAGTTCAGTATTTTCATATTAAATGTAGAAAATCCATAAGGAAATAACCAGAATGTAGAACTGTGTGTGTGTGTGTGTGTGTGTGTGTGTGTGTGTGTGTGTGTGTTTACTGTGTGGGTCACCACACACTCAGACTTTGGCTGCTTCAGTTTTCTTGTGGCTTAAAATCTCCACAAAACTGAATTGTGTGTGTGTGTGTGTGTGTGTGTGTGTTTGTGTGTGTGTGTGTGTGGCTAAAAAACCCATTCATTATAATCCAGATCAGAATGTGTGTGTTTTTTAAGTTTTATAGACAGAAAGTTTAGACTTTAAATCATTTTTTGAGAAATTGTTTTGCTGCTTTTTGAACACAAAACTGACAACTTGTTATAATTTATTTTATTTATTTTATTATTTTTGCTAAATTCTTTTAGATTTAATTTTTTTATATGACGAATTTGAGGATTAAATTATGTCTAAGAAACAGAAGAATGTTAAAAAGCTACAATAATAACAGTAATATATAGGCTAATAATAATAATAATAATAATTATTATTATTATTATTAATCTGCATTAATTACACACATATTAATTACACACTCATAACGTGGCAGATTTTTTCTTATTTAAACTTATTTGCAGTATTTTATGAAATAATAACAGAAAATGTTCTGAAATGCCAAATTTCACAATTCTAAAAATAAAAACTTTTCATGGCTCCTTCACCATAAATTTCACCAAATTTTATTAAAATGAATAACTTTAAATAATCAATAATCATTTAATTTGGCACGTTTTCCTGCTCAGAAACAATTAATGACGCACAGTTGCGCGTCATTTTGCGTTTTAATGTCGTTTTAATGTTTTCTTTAGGTAATTGGTGAATTTTCATTTATTTCACAGATCCTGAGTTTGATAAAAAAAAAAAGCTAAATTATCTTCATAATGAGGCTAAAAATCTGATTAAGCAGCAGATTATTTCTATTTCTCATATAAATTTGCTGCTTTCAGGAACTTTCTAGAAATGAGACAGAATAAGAACCTAATAACAACAAAAGTTATTTTTAATAAGACGAAATGCTGGTTTACACTTGATTGTTTTTTTTTTAGACTCAATTATCAGCAAAGAAAACTTGACAGAAAATATTCGGATGGGAAATAATCCGATTTTTTTTCACTTGTTATATAGGAAATTACAAATCTTTAAGATTCACAAGTGCATAAAATGCTTCTATAAATGATTTTCTTTTCTTTTCGTTTCGTTTTTTTTTTTTTTATAAGAGTTTTAACTCCGTACCAGATTAAAATGAGTTTGCAACGATCAATATCAGTATCGACGAATTATCACCACGAAAATACTGGAAAATGTACGAATTAAATTCTAAAATAGATTATAAGTATCTTAAAGAGTAAAACCAAAAAAAAAAATATTCGTGAAATTATCCATTTTTTTCCATTCTTTAAATAAACGGATATGCGCCGTGCGTAACGAACCTACCCGCATCCTCCAGTCTGCTGTGGCCCAGCGCGCTCCCGTGCCCGTGCCCGTGCTGATAGGGCAGGTAAGCTCCGGGGTGGTGCGCGTTCACGGGGCTGTGATACGGCGGGTAGCCCAGCGGGCGGCCGTACGAGGACGCGCTGGAGGAGAAGGGCCCGTCATGCTGCGCTGCGGGGCCCACGGTGTGGAGCCCGTGGACCGGGTAGTGGTTGTGAGAGAGGCCGGGGGAGGGCTGCTGGTGTCCGGGGTGAGCAGGGTAGCTGTGGCCGCTGAACTCCAAAAAGGCGGATTTGGACGGATCAGGCGGGACCAGAGAGTCCGGCATGGAGCTCATAGTCATCATTGGGGAGGGGGAGTTATGTGGAGGGGGTCATCATAAAAAAAAAAATCAATCAATCAGTCAATCAATCAGTCAATCAATCACTCTCAGACTGTTTGCGTCATTTGCTCAATTTCCATAAAGTCTGATTAATTTATAAAAACAAACGCATCGTATCCCAAAAAAAGAAGGTTTCCTGCGCTGCATCCCAGCGGAAAAAAAGTTCAGAACCACCGAATCCCGTTCATGATCACCGGATCCACCGATCCACCGGAAAACTGCAGCTCCGGAAAGCAAAACAAAACAAAACTATATTTAATGTCCGTTAAATCTGCTTTTCTTTCTTCTTCTTTCCGCGATGAGAGGAGCGACTGTTTCTGCTGCAGCGGACAGAGGCGAGCAGAGTGTGTGTGTGTGAGCGAGGTGTGTATCTGTGTGTGTGTGTGTGTGTGTGTGTTCCTCTGTGAACACACACACACACACACTGCGCGCTCATTGGCTGCCGCCGTTCACCGTGTCACGCGGTCTGCGGAGTTTTAGCGGAGAGTTTATCTAAAGAATTTTTTTTAATGTATCTGAAAAGATAAATAATGACTTTAACGCCGCGATAAATTATGATTACAAAGATTTAAATCCAAAAACTCAGGATGGAGAAAGTTTGTTCATAAAAATAAATATCAGAATGAAATCAATTATTCAACAAAAATTAAAAACTAAGTAAACAAGTAAACAACAGACGACTTGTAATTAAATATGATTATAACAGCTTATCAGTCATTTCTATTTATGGAAAAATAAATAAAGTATGTAGATGAATAAATAAAAGTTACAAATAACAAATTTATAATTATTTTACTTACTAAGGCACCAAGTAACAAGTTAAAATTAAATATTTCATCATTAATTAAATTAATGAATGAAATGTGTAGTAGGTTATCAATCAATTTAGATAATTTATGAATATTAGAAAAATAAATCTTTTATCAAATGATAATTCACAGGTGAAGAATATGAGTTTAATAGCAAATAAATATTACAAATAGCTAAATTATTAAACAAATTACCAGTTTATAACCAAGTAACAAACTAATTAAGTTAACTAACTCGTTAATTATCAACCAACCAACAAAATAAATGCCTGATAACTGAATAGATATTATTATTATAATTGTTATTTGATTAATATGATTAATTATAATAGCTTATAGATTATAGCCTTTGTTTTATGTATATTATGAATTACAGTAATTCAATACAGAATCTAATAAATATATTCGATTTTAAAAATAAAACTGTTTTATTTATTGTAAATTTTCTATTTTTTGTCATGGTGTGTAACAAAACCTGAATTTTTTAATTTTTTTGGATCATGATGAATTGTGTAAAATATCAGCCATTTTTCTGCTGTTTACAAACATTAATGATGTAAACAAATCAGTTATTAATATCTTAGACAGCTGATTGCAGATAGTTTCTAGTGGCTTTAACTGTAAATAAACAGCTACAGGTTTATTAAAAACACCAAAAACACTTTTCATGAATTCTGCTTAAAGCAGATTTAAGCTGCAGCGTTTATTAGCATAAACTTCTTCCTTTCTGCCAAACCAAAGAAAAATGAGATCAGAACATTTAACTTGATGAGCTGCTGCTGACAGGCTGCAGATCATCGTCAAAGACACACACACACACACACACACACACACACACACCGCCTGTGGTCCAACATGAGGCACAATTACAACAAACAGCCCTTCAGAAAGTCTAAACTCCTGATTTTGGTGGAGCTGTAATTTGACTTTAGTCTCACACACACACACACACACACACACACACACACACACACACACACACACACACACAGAGAGAGAGAGAGAGAGAGAGAGCGTTCATGTTTTGTGAAAAGCTGATCATTGGAAACAAGAGAAAATGTTAAAGGACTATACCATCCATTTTTGGACACGCCTTCCGTGTCGTTGCTGGTATTAGCACACACGTCATCGGGTTTTCAGGTCTTCAGGTTTTAAATACCCTAAACTGTCCTTCTAATCACCCCAAATGTCTCCAAATTGCCGCTCTGGTCGTCCACAGGGCGTCTCTGCTCAGGCCAGGTGCCCGTCTGTTTTCCCATGATGCCGCTTTTGTTGGCCCAGTTATCCAAAATGTCCATCTGGTCACCCTAAGTACCCTAGTGTCCATCTGGTCACCCCAAACTGCACCAAATCCCCATCTGCTGAGCCCAAGTTTCCCCATTTGCTCCTCTTGTCGGTCCAGGTCCATCAAAGTACCCTGATTGGTTGATGTGCCCCTCTGGTCACCCCAGATCACCCCAGACTCTCCAGTAATCACCCCAGAGTCCCCCTCTGCTCGGACCAGGACCTTCTGTTTAGCCCTTGTTTGCTTTGAGGACCCTCTAGTCACCCTAAAGTCCTTCTGGTTGTCCCACATAACCCCAAATTCCCCTCTGTTTAGTCCACGTTTCCCCAGGTGGTCCAGGTCTTCCTGTGGTCTTAGGGTTTGGGCCAGTGACCCTCTGGTCATCCTCAGAGGGCAACTCAGATGCCCTACTGTATGCCCCGCCCCTAAATCATTTCCTTTTCACAGACTAGAGTGTTTGTTTTACCGCCGTCCTCAGAAATACATCAGATGCTGATTAAAACGTCCATGTTTTGGCTTCTCTGGGAAAACGGCAAGCATCTGTTTCTGCACACACAGACCGCAATCCTGCATTAAAGGACCATACCAGTGATTGTGCATGTTTGAGCCCAATATATACAATCTGCATACGTTACTTTACTAACACCCATTTCCCAAAATATACAACTTTAGCGGTAATTTTAGAATTGTTGTTCCTACCTTCCAGACTGTCACTGGTTTCAGTTTATTCCAGTATGACATAAAAATCAACCTGTGGAGACGTGAAACGTGCTGAGATAAATAATCCATCACAGCAAACAAAACGTCTTAAGTTTTTTGTTGAAGTAACTTTATTTAACTGATCCAACATGGAGCTGCTTGGAAGAAAATGTATTCCTCCGCCAGAAAATATAGTCCCAGGAGAAGATGACTTTTACTGAGAAATTAAAACGACCATGTCTTCTACAATCATGCAAAAGTGTTAGCAGGTGAAACACTGAATTTTAAGGTGTTTGTATCACCTGAACATTTGATTTTGAAAGATTAGAGGATTTGAAAAAAATAACAGGAAAATTAAGTTCAGTTTTTTTGAAATTGGTTCTCAGTAACGTGTACTCAGGTTGTTTAAATTCTGCTCAAACATGCAAGATCACCGGTATGGTCCTTTAATGCTGCAGAAGTTTCCAAAGAATTACTCTTGAAAACACTTTGCGCTGAGTAACAGATTTACAGAGCGTGGTGTAATTACAGCCGCATGTTAACGAGCGCTGATGAATTGAGCAGTGATGCGTTTGCTAACACCTATTATTTAAAAACCAGTAACGCAGCTAATCAGCGCCTTCAAACGACCTCGCCGCTGGTTGAACGGAGGCAATTTGTCATCCGGTGACAAGGTGAGATGAGTTACGGTTTCAGTCCAACGAGATGGCACGTCACATGACCCAGCAGGTCAGTCACACCTGCAGACCGGAGGAAATTAAACTCCTCCTTTCAAGCTTCCAGGTTTTATGATATTGTTGTTGCATTTATTGCTGTTTGTTTTTTTTGTTTTTTTTACCTGCAATGCTTTTATACCAAAGATTTCATCAACAGGTGTTCTCAGGTAGTTTTGACTCTAAAATACAAATCTGATCATATCCGTCATCACACATCCAGTCTAAAGGCGGCTACAGAATAAACGACAGGAAGTTGGGGATTTTTAGAGGCAAATTTATCGTTGTAAATATATTTCCACCAAACGCAGCGTGATTTTTGTGAATATTTACACCTAAAACAAACTACAAAAAATGGAGGCAACAAATCACATGACTCCATCATCTGGGAAGTTAGTCATTTGATAGAGAAATAAAAGCTTTCTGCTCCACATGTTGTCTTCATAATCATCTTTATGACTTTTGTCCTTTTTATCACACAAAACAGCGTTCTGTCACAAAAAAAAAAAAAAANAAAAAAACAACCAGACGA
>VXCM01005430.1:41515-58195 GCA_014773175.1 Lucifuga dentata
TCTCTCTCTCTCTGTCTGTTGTGTGTGTGTGTGTGTGTGCGCGCACGCGTGTGTGTGACATGCTTGTGCTGAATGTCACCTATTTCTCACATACTCCATTGTCATGTCAATGCATGCGGTTACAGGTGTGTCAGCTTTGATGTTGTTAAAGTAGGTGTGTGTGAGAGTGTGTGTGTGTTGTGTGTGTCCTCGCTTGTCTGTGTGTTTGGTTTCTAACAAACATGCTTCAAAATGCTTATTTGCATATGCTGCAAGTTTATGACTGTGTGGATGTCAGTCTGTGTGTGTGTGTGTGTGTGTGTGCGTGCGTGCGTGCATGTGTGTGTGTGTGTGTGTGCATGTGCGCGTGTGTGTGTGTGCCCTCTGAAGTATGCAGCAGCCTGGGGGCGTCATGGGCGTGTCCACTTTGTGTAGCAACTTCAGCTAATTGGTCTGCAGAGACGATGAAGATTAGCAGACATTCCACAGCCTTCAGATGAGGAAAAGGTCACACAAAACACACGATGTTCATACACTCACATTCTTACCACCTATTTTTACAAGCCAAGCAGAAGGGAAGTAAGCCAACATATTTACTCAAGTGTATTTTACTGTACGCAAGTAAAAGTTTTAAAGGGTGTGTGCTGTGTTTTCCAGATTTTTGTTTCATTTAAAGCTGTTCTGAAACTTTTGCAAAGCTTTGATATGTTAAAAAAAAAAAAAATCCACTTCTACTCNTTTTTTTTTTTTTTTGGTAATTTTTATGTAATTTTTATTGGTAATTTTTTTTGGTAATTTTCATTTTTTTATTTTTTTTATTTTTTTTTAATTTAATTTTTATTTTTATTTATTTTATATTTATTCAATTTTTTTGGTAATTTTATATTTGGTAATTTTTATTTATTTATTTTTATTGGGACAAAGCACATTAATATACAATCAAAATGTAAACATACCAGATTTAGCCAAAGTTGACCAATTTTTGTAGCAAAGATGATAAAATGCTATAATATAAAATAATTAGATAGCATGATACGTTATAAAAAACAGATCCAAAAGGTTTTCAAAAACAAAAAACACATCGGTCTGGACCAAATCCATTGTTAAAATACATCTAAACAGTCTAACACTTTAATCAACACAAAAATCAACAATTCAAAAATCACATGGATTTAAAGACAGGTCATATTATTTATTAGTCTAACAGAAATAAACCAAACCTCTTCCTCCAGCCGTCAAATCAGACATCAGTCTTCACAAATTTAATTACTCATTACTAATTAGCCATTTCTTTAGTTCCTTAGAAAATGAATTCAGCGTACTGACGCTGTAACGTCTGCTGGTAGAATTCCATTATTTTACACTAACTGAAAAACTTTTTAATCAACAGAATTTAAAAAAAGGTTGAAGGCCTCTATTTCATTTGGTTTCTACCGTTCAACTTCAGTTTTAACTAATTTTTTCCATTACTAGACTCTTTCCCGTCAGTTTCTTAATTTGTTCCCATATTTGTTTTGTATTTCCCCTGACATTATTAATAATACTAATGAAAAAGTTTGTCTTGGCTTTTTTATTTCCTGCACCACTTTATCGTGTAAGGTGTTATATATTCGTTTTTCATGTTGGAGTTTAGATTTCAGGGCCTTTTTAGAGCAAATTCACGATTCCTCCATTAATGCCACTATACTTTCAGCTATCCAAGTGGAAACTGTTGAGCTGCTGCTCGTTAGCCTCATACCCGGTGGGCGTGTCTATCCAGGCGTGTAAAGGGTAAATTTACGTGTTACATGGTGACATCAGCATGTTACAGAAGTAATGCACAGATCAGAAATGAAGTAAAAAATAACTCAAAAAACATAAATAATGTCAGCAAATAAAATGAGCTAAAAATTTGAAGCGCACATGTAAACACAATTCAATCATGAAGATTGATTGGCTCTCCTCGTCATGTGACTTTCTTGGTATTCAGCAGGTGTTTCTGCTTCAGGTGGAGAAACTAATTAGTTTTCTACCTTTAGCTGTTAGCCTGTTAGCTTGTAGCTGTTAGCCAGTTAGCTTGTAGCTGTTAAGTCTGTTAGCTTGTAGCTGTTAGCCCAGTTAGCTTGTAGCCATTAGCCAGTTAGCTTGTAGCTGTTAGCAGTTAGCTTGTAGCTGAACCATTTCAAACAACGGAGGAAATAATTCATCAGACGCTGAGCTGCTACTTTCAGACANTGAACCATTTCAAACAACGGAGGAAATAATTCATCAGACGCTGAGCTGCTACTTTCAGACATGTTTAGTTTCTCGTTCTGCGTGTTACGAAAATACGTCAACATATTATCACGATATGACAAATTTTTACCATTAATAAAAAAAGATCACACAGCCGTAATGTTCACGTGTTCAGATCAGCTGAACTGAAGAAATATTAAGAAGCATTAATGAACTGTGAATCAGAAACATTAAAAAACCTTCAGAGTAGAACCAAGTAGAAAATCGAGCTGAATTAGAAGTAAGAATTATCTAGAAACATTAGAAAACTGGCAGGTTTGTCAGATTTTCACGAGCCAAAATTTAGAATTCTCTTTTCTCAAGAGTTTTTACTGTGCAGCTAAAAGACAAATTCAAAGAAAAGTAAAATAGCCAAATTACTTTGGACTCCTGATGATTAATATGTCTGAATTACTGATCACTATTATCATTATGAAAACCAACAATCATCACACATTTTATACACGTATACATAAATCCTCATCACTTTCATCATGGTAACCATCATATTTTACACTATAATCATCATTTTAATCAGGTTAATAATCATAAGAAGATGTCATAAATCACATGCCTCAAAGATTAACTTTATTTATAACTTTATCTTCTCATCTGAGGCACGTTTTTAAAACCAATTGAAGATGAAAACAAAAATCTTTCCACGAAATTCCAGCTGTAACAGAAACATTAACAGTGTGTGTGTGTGTGTGTGTGTGTGTGTGTGTGTGTGTGTGTGATTCCCTCACACTCACTTCCTCTCTCCCACTCAAAGTAACAGACATGAAGCCAAATGAAACGGTCATTCAGTGAAGTAAAAGTAGAAATACTGCAGTAAATAAATACTCAACAATACTGCAGTAAATAAATACTCTGCTGTGAGTAAAAGTTCTGTATTTACAAAGAAAAAGTCCTTATATCAAAGTATATTTAGTATAAGCACTAAAATGCATTAAATATCCACAGTAAAGTGCTCATATGTCCAGTTTTGGACACGTTTATGACAGATCAATTTAAGAAGAAAGGAGGGAAGGAGGGAGATAAGAGAGAAAGAAAGAAGGAAAGGAAGGATAGAACGAAGGAGGAAAGGAAAGATAAAGGCTACGCAGGAAGATGCAGAAAAGAAGACAGAAAGGTTTAATAAATCCTCTTTATTTAAGTCTGAGAGTCATCATGTTGGAGATACGAGATGTTTACATGACAAAATGCCACTTTCATCTCATGCTGACAGGCAGCAAAGTCACCAGTAACTAAAATAACTAGTAACTAAAGTCACCAGTAACTAAAGTCACTAGTAGCTAAAGTCACTAGTAACTAAAGTAACTAGTAGCTAAAGTCACTAGTAACTAAAGTCACCAGTAACTAAAGTAACTAGTAGCTAAAGTCACTAGTAACTAAAGTCACCAGTAACTAAAATAACTAGTAGCTAAAGTCACTATAACAGTGTTTTCCATCTGTTTCTTCCCATTGCTCTCTTCATTTTCACTGTCAAAACACTCTCTCTCTCTCTCTCTCTCTCTCTCTCTGTCTCTCTCTCTCTCTCTCTCTCACACACACACACACACAGAAATGATGAATTCTGCATGTGAACGGAGCGAATTAAAAACATCATTAATGAGAAAGCAGTAATTACCATCGTCCATCAGCCTGATCAGCCTGTCCACATCTGTCCACATCTGTCCTCGTCTGTCCACATCTGTTCTCATTTGTCCACGTCTGTCCTCATCTGCCCTTGTGTCCGTTTCTGTCCTGGCCTGTCGTCATGTGTCCTCATCTGTCGTCATGTGTCCTCATCTGTCGTCATGTGTCCTCATCTGTCGTCATGTGTCCTCATCTGTTGTCATGTGTCCTCATCTGTTGTCATGTGTCCACATCTGTTCTCATCTGTCCACATCTGAAGACTGAGACATCTGAGACTCACATCACATCAGAGTCCAGATACTGAGCGCTGTGTACATGTACACAGTGATGGAAGAAGTACATCAGTATTTTGTGATATTGCGATACTCATAACATCACAAAATACTTAATATAAATACAAGTAAACGTCCTTCCTGCAAACATGTACTTCAGTAAAAGGTATCAAACATGTCTGAAGAGTTTCCTCAAAGTATTTATTAAATACCTACTGAAAACACAAAATCAGACTTTAACATTTCATTTTAACAAACATCATTTCCCGCCTTTTAATAAAACTCGGTGCTTTAACTGTGTTTTGTTGATGTGACCATGTTGTATGTTAATTATTTGCTTGTTTTTATTTATTTTATTGTGTATCGATGCAGAAACACAGTCTCGTTCTCCAGCGTTTTACTGAATAACAATAAAGCCAAACTTGAAACCTGAACTTTGAACCTTGCCGTTACATTGCTGAACTTTGCGGCGCTAACCGTATATTTCCTGGATTGGAGACGCCGGTCTGCACTTGCCTCCGTTTGGTTTTTTTGTCATGAATCATCGTGTTTGACAAGGTGGTGTAATTTAAAAATAATCAAATGTGTAACTCAACAGAGACAATAATGATTTATAACCGCACCTTCCTATTTATTTTCCATTTTGCCAAACCCTTCAGTGAGCTGCACGCTATGTGAAGATGAGCGTAAATAGCAGCTTTGTTCAGATTTTCTCTCATTGTTCTTAAAGTCACAGTCTTCCTGTTTGTGCCTGCAAAGCAGAACGTAGAACATTCATGTGCTGGTTTAGATTATTACGTCCATATATGGTAACTAAAGTAGGAGAAAACTAACCAGCGTTCTCTGACCTTAACCAACCATGATTAAACATTAAAAGTGTACAAATTCTGACTGTTGGCGGAAGAAAATAACAGAATATTCCTCCTGCTCTTTGGTAAGTAAACTCATCATCCTGAAGGACATTTGAGCCGCTACTAAATTATGCATTATCACAGATTGCATGCAGATTCTGCATGTGATGTTAATGTTCCTGCGTGGATGTATGCAGGCGACTCTGCATTAAATGTGTGAATTTTGTTGAACTTTAACTTGAATCCAGCCAATAACTGTAAACTAACCATTAAAACTACTGTCCATTAAAACTAATGTTTTAATGGACAGTAGTTTTAATGTTTTCTGTCCGTTTCTACTGATCAAAGATGGATAAAGACCAACAGAGTGCTCACTGCAACTAGTGCTAACCAACTAGCTTGCTAAGCTAGTTGGTTTCCTACGTGACTGCTAAGATTTGAAAGACAAACTGAACCATTTTTATTAACTTGTTAGCAATGCAGTGCTCTAAACAAGCAAACCGAATTCAACTCAGTGTCAACTCCTAATAATTTTAGTGCTTATTTACGATAATATTAGACTGTTGATGTATCAGTCATACGTTAGCATAACTTGGCTAACACACTTAGACTAACACAAACCACTCGTTGTTTCTCTTCTCCTTTCAAAACCAAAATGTATGGTCATCTCTGTAAGTGGACGTAACCGTGTCCTTTCATATATTACATATTTACATTGACTTTGTTTTCATTTATCTCCATGAATTTTCACTTCACGCATTTCTGTTCAGCACCGTTAGCTAGTCACCAAACTTGAGCATGTTGTTCATCACAATTAATCCAAATCCATATTTGGTGGGTTGATGGGTGTGTTAATTTAAAGTCTTGGCATCATGCTTTAACTACATGTTTGCTCCTGTGCACACGTTTAATTCACATGTAGTCTGTTGATTTAAGGACATACAACAAAACAAAATAACTATTTTGGGGGGTAAATTTGGGTAAAATACAATGCAAATACAAAAAAATTACATACATACAACACTTAGGGCTTATTAATTATGCTAAATTCACCATGACTGCATATGTTTAAAAAAAGTACAACTTTTTAGCCCTTTTTTAAACACTTAGCACTTAGCTAAGTACTTAGCAATAGTAGTTAGCTTAGGTTAGTAGCTCCAAAAGCATAAAGACACATTTTTACGTATGGCGGTGCTTATAAAGAATGAAATAGTCAAACTCAAGACGTCATGTTTTTACTGCTACAGCGTTAAATCAAATGTAAACGTGCTAAAAGTCACATTTTGTTATTCAACCTCACGGACAATATTTAGTATCTCTGAAAAGTTTTAGATCTCAGCTGAAATTTAATGTTTTGTGGATTTACTCTAAATAAACTGTGTATTAATTGAACAGGACAGAAATGTTGCGTCGCGTGTGGAAATGAAGATGCAGTATAACCACAGGCCTGCTGGTTACTCATTTGTCATACATGAAAGAGGCGTGTGACACTAATGACCTCAGTGTTGCCTAAACTGGCTGCAGCCCTGCATGCGTGTTTCTTGGCTTGGTTTGACACTGAAAAATGACTGTACGTGTCTGCGTCCCTTTGCACGTGAAGCCGTGAACGTACCTTGGCCCGCACATGCCTTCCTTTTACCCGTGTAGAATACAACCCAACCTGAACCTGAACATGCCTTATAATTCTTCCTGAACTGAAAGTTGAGGTATTGAAGTTGAATAATGCAGACGTACGTTTATCGTAATTACAGTGTAACTGTCCCACTTAATCAGAGTTTGTTGACGTGGAGATGGCTTAGCGTGTGATTAAAAACTGATGATGCATGTGCCTTTTTTTGTAGCGTTTACACACAAATCAATGTAATTTTCATGAACTGACAGCACAGGAAGAAAATGTGGGGTTGCTCATGTAATTTGGAAGAGACAGCCGTCGCCTGCGAACAGGAAGGTGTTCATCGCGTTTGTGGGAAGAGTTCGTATGAATGAATCAACGGTGTGATATTCACAACTGTGTGTGTGTGTGTGTGTGTGTGTGTTAACGTTTCCGACAGCTCAGAGATCATGTGACAGACTTCTATTATACGTAGAAGTTAGTTGCGCAATATTTTTGATGTTAGCAGCATGATGTTATAGTTTCTGAACCCACAGAGAATCTCAGCAGAACTCTGCCGTCCTCTGCAGCGTTGTCTTTTTCTTCTATTTTTCTCATATTTTGGTTTTCCAGCCTGTTTCCTGTATAGTTGAGTCTCACGGCTCTCACACAACCCTCATATGAGTCAAAGAAGCTCAGATAAGTCGTAACACCAAACGGAAACCGGTGTCTGATGAATGAAGCTGAGCATCTACTCCTTTGCTTGGGGGCGGGGCTCACCTGGAGAAGACAGTACACCTTTTAGAGGTGCTGATCTTCATCTCAGCTCCAGTGCTGCTGGAAGTCACCGTCTGCTGAAGCCAAAAGAACGACATCAGTCGCAAAAAAAAAAAAAAAAAAAAGATGTCGTCCTGAGGTCATCAACTCAACCTTTGATTTTTAAACATTAGAGGATTTGAAAAAAATAACAGGAAACCTAAAATATGGTTTTATGTTTTGGGAATTGGTTGGTAACGTAACATGTTGTATATATTGGGCAGGATCGCCGGGATGGCCCTTTAAAGCAGCGTTCCAAAGAGAACAGGAAGAAATCCATTTGTGTTTTCAGCTGCCTGGAAACTATTACCTTCTCATGTTAGCGAGTTTAACTAACTGTATTTGGTTTTTGTGTGGCATGTTTTTACATTTACACATCCCTGAAGAAGTTGTGCATGTGTGCGTTTGTGTTTGTGTGCCTTTAAAATCCCAAAGTAAAACCGTGGCGAGATGAAGGAGGCAAGACTCGGCCTGCCCGCTGTCTGTCGGCGAGGACAGCCAGAGCGCCGTGATTCTCATCTTGTTATCTTGACAATTATTAATTACAAAAAAAATCTATAAAAAAAACAAAACTCAATTCTACAAAATTCTATGAATATGAAAAAGTTGCTTATTATTTGATCTATTTTTTTGGATTCAAGCTATTTGTTGTCAGGATTTTGTAAATGTTGAAGGCCTCAGCACAAAAAGCTGCCGGCGAAGCTTCTGACACGCAGAACTTCCTTAATCCTCAGAGTTTCTCCGGTAATCTCTGATCTCTTTCTTAAGCTCTTAATTCAATGATTAACTCAGAGAGAGAGAGAGAGAGAGAGAGAGAGAGAGAGAGAGGATTTCCTCTCTTTACCNAAAAAAAAAAAAAAAGTTGGGTGTGGGGAAATAAATGTCAATCATTCTGCATGGTTACCATCTCTGAACCGTTTTCACTTTGTCCCTGTCAATCACAGTAAATATGTCATGTATGTAATCTGTGATGATACAGTGGGGGTCGTTTCAAAAACAACTACACTAACTATGTTAGCAGGATGCTAATGTGGCGCTAAATAAGCGCCATGATAAGTTAAACTCATTCATAGAGCTTCCCTTATGTCAGGGGTACGCAAATAAACTAAGAAAATTAGTTTAACTAAGAAAATTTTCAAGAAGACAAAAGTCCGTTTATTAAAGTCAGTCAGGTCAGCGTCGGACTGTCGGGACCAGGAAAAGTCCCAATGGCCAATCCGATCCTGAATCCGACCCCAAGTCAAGCTAACTGCTGACAAAACTAGCTGTACTGTCAACTTTCAATGAGCCCAACGCCGTGTCAACCCATCGTTGTCATGGAGATGAGGGGACGCTGAATGTGATTGGACCAAACCAAAGCAGAGTAGACGTTCTCACACAGACAGTGGAGCAGTCGGACATTTGGTTTTGGAGAATTTTTGATTCAATTTCAATTTTGGAGAATTTTGACTCATTGCATTGCAGCGATGTCTCACAGATCATATAAATAATACACATGAAAAGCAGAATTTGCTCAGAGTTCAGAGATAGCTGTGGTTTGGTCCAGATCCAGACCTGATCCGGACTTTGAGGATGACTGCTTTATGTTACCGTAATATATCAGCCGACCTCCTGATGTTCCATCAGTTTATTTATTACAGTTTATTTATTATTATTTATTAGCAGATTACCTGTTTTTCTGGGTATTGTCATAGTATTCCTGATTTTCTGAAAATAATCCACGTACCGGTAAACATGATATTTATTTCAGCAGCTGATTACCATAACTGACCAATCACAGCAGAGCTTACTGGCCGCTGTAAAATGTGCTGATAAGATGTTTATCAGGAAATATCTCATTCTAAGGTATGATTTAAACTATTTTCATGGTAGTAGTAATGAGTAGTATTTCTACCTGGAAATTTCCTTCTCTGGGATCAAATCTGAATTTCTTGTGTATAAGCCAACCCCCGATTAGCTTTGTGTAATAAAAACTCGGCTTATACTCGAGCATATACGATAATCATCATATCATTATCTTGTTGTCGACACGTTGTTTTCAGGTGTGTTTCAGGTAAAAACCAATAAAGATCGGCGTGTTAATGAGCTGATTCATATTTCAGAGTCAAAATTTATCCTGATTCATCTGTTTAAACAGAAACGTTAAAGAAGTCTGCTGCATGATTTCAGAGGACTGACTCTAAGATAAGAGAGATAAGAGATCCAGACACTACTCGGAGTCCTGAGGCACGGGGATGGGAGGTGTGTGTGTGTGTGTGTGTGTGTGTGTGTGTGTGTTTTATTTTTTGATTTATTTAAGGTGTTTTTTAAGGTGTTTTTCCATAACCCGGTGTAGAAAAATTACTCAGTCCCTTTATATTTAAATGCTTCCTGTATATGACTTTCATTAGTGTCCATGCTGCCTTCATGGGATCCTCGTAAAATCTAATCTCCCAGGGTTTGAAATTCTAATTACCATACATGATGCATTCAAATGCAAATGAACAAAATAAATGCATGGCCAGCAGCTCGTAAATATATGCAGAGATATATTTAATCATTGGACAACAAAACAAAGCAAAGAGAATGAGCATTTTACACATCATTTATGTATTTATTATCGTTTTTATGGACATTGTAATTTTTGTTATTTTTCTCACCAACTAGCATAAGAACATAAGAAAGAGGATTATTGGATATTTTTCATGAAACTCTGAATCATCACAACTCTGTAACTTGATTGATTTGCTTCTTTTGGCATTCGTGTTCACAGACTCATAAAAGCGATATTTCTGACAGCACTTAAAGGCAGCATAAGGTATGCTAACGGCTAACGTTGTGTATCAGCGCGCCACATCAAGAATAAACATCCAGAGCCCATCTGAACTCTGCAGTGCAGTTCCAGTCTGCTGACTGTGTGTGTGTGTGTGTGTGTGTGTGTGTGTGTGTGTGAGGATGTAAACAGCTCAGTAGCCTAAAAGCTGCTGATAAATGAGGCGTTTAAAGAACTTTAAGCTGATTTTGTAAGATCATAAATTGATTTTTTTTTCTCTGCACCATTAATATTTAAAATAATGAGCTCTAATTATCTGTAAATATAAAACAACTCTGATATTTTAAAATGTAAATTACAAAATAAAACTTATTATTTTTACTGATCGCTGTTTAAGTGATCAAACAATAAATTTTGATCAATGCGTTTATAATTTCACAAACACGAACAAACTGTTGTGCATCATGTAAACAGTGGTCACAATGTTCTCTCTGACACACACACACACACACACACACACACACACACGCACACACACACACACACATTAGGAGACAGAAAAATTAACAACAGTTGTTTGGAAGACAGTCAAGACAGGGAGGTAGAGATTGAAGCAGTGTGTGTGTGTGTGTGTGTGCGTGTGTGTGTGTGTCCACAGTAGAAAGTGCTGGAGGGAAATTTTCACACTTTTCCTTCCTTAAAAGCAGCTGTGAGACCTGAACACGTCTGAGTCTCTGCTGAGGTCAGAAGCGTGTTCATGATGCATGAAGCGTGTTCGTGTTGCATGAAGCATGTTCATGATGTGTGTTTGTGCTGCGTGAAACGTGTTCATGATGCATGATGCGTGTTCGTGTTGAAGCATGTTCGTGCTGCATGACACGTGTTCGTGCTGCGTGACGTGTATGCGTGCTGTAGCGGCGGCGGCATGGACGGCGTGGAGTGTCTGAGCCACAGAGCGTGAAGGAGGCTGACTGAGGATCTGTCCAGGAGAGGAAACAGCTGTCCGTCCGTCCTCAGGTAACCTGCACCGTCTCAGCATCAAGTCCTTCCTGTGTCCTGTGACTGGACGCTATGAAAAAACTCTCACCTCAGTCTTTGTTGAAATTAGCCTGATGCTGCTTTCACATGATTAGCGCTGAGCTAATCGTGATTAGCGCTGAGCTGGATGTTCCATTATTGTGTATTGGGAAGCTGAGCGGCGACTCCAGACGTCGTGGCACGCCGCCTTGAATGCCGCTCAGATTCTCCGTTTTGGTGCTCAAAGTTCAACCAATTTCACCTTTGACCTGTCCACTGCTGACCTTTCCAACGTGTAACCAATCAGAGAACAGCTGGATGTGATGTAACCAGAAGAGGAGAACAGTGGAGGAGAAACGTTTATTTTCCAAGTTGTACAAAATGAATTTAAAATGGTTGGTGATCTGGGAAGAAAGGCGCTTGGCGACATGTCAGCAGTCGTCACGGCGACCAGGTTTATAATCAGGCATATATTCTACGATCGCATTTTAAACATCAGGTTAGCTACATCTGAAGCTAAAGCTAAAGCTAGCTAGAAACCAAAGCAGAAGAGCGGCTAAAGAGCCTGACGTGCTGCAGCGTTCTCCTGGTTCTCAGGATGCAGGAGGCGCCGTCAGAATGAAAATGCGAGAACCATTAATGCTGGAACACGTGCACGGCCTGTTTGAGAGCGTGCACGTTGAGTCTGCGCTCAGCGTGCACGGGGCCATGGGAATGCTTTGGGAATGCTGGAGCGCTACAGGGAACGGGACATTCCAGAGTCCTTCACATTCCCTCTGCAAGCGACCAACAAGACCACCAGGATGACGCTTCGTCATTTTATCAAGCCGTGTTGTTGTTGTTGTTGTTGTTATTGTTATTGTTGTTGTTGTTGTTATTGTTGTTGTTATTGTTGATGTTGTTGTTGATGTTGTTGTTATTGTTGATGTTGTTATTGTTGCTGTTGTTGTTGTTGTTATTGTTGTTTCTGTTGTTGTTGTTATTGTTGATGTTGTTATTGTTGTTCTTGTTATTGTTGTTGCTGTTGTTGTTTCTGTTGTTGTTATTGTTGTTGTTATTGTTGATGTTGTTGTTCTTGTTATTGTTGTTGCTGTTGTTGTTTCTGTTGTTGTTATTGTTGTTCTTGTTGTTGTTGTTGCTGCTGTTGTTCTTGTTGTTGTTATTGTTGTTCTTGTTGTTGCTGCTGTTGTTGTTCTTGTTGTTATTGTTGTTCTTGTTGCTGTTCTTGTTGTTGTTATTGTTGATGTTGTTGTTATTGTTGTTCTTGTTATTGTTGTTGCTGTTGTTGTTTCTGTTGTTGTTATTGTTGTTCTTGTTGTTGTTGTTGCTGCTGTTGTTGTTCTTGTTGTTGTTGTTGTTGTTCTTGTTATTGTTGTTGTTATTGTTGTTCTTGTTGTTGTTGTTATTGTTCTTGTTGTTGTTGTTGTTGTTTACATGTTTGGCAGAAATGAGGAGATTTTTAAAAGCAAATCTTTTGTTCGTCTGCGAAGGATTTTATTTTTTACAGTTCAGCATTTTAGTGACGAAAGAGAATTCAGTGAAAAATAAAGGGTAAACAGTGTGTGTGTGTGTGTGTGTGTGTGTGTTTGCGTCTCCTCTATGTAANGAAAAATAAAGGGTAAACAGTGTGTGTGTGTGTGTGTGTGTGTGTGTTTGCGTCTCCTCTATGTAAAGACAATAATAACAACAACAACAAAGTCAGAGTTGAACGGTCCTCGAACGTTTCCAAATGTGGCTGCAGCCTGTAACGAGCTGAACGCGCCGTAATTATCCGACACAGGAAATGGATTGTCACCATGACTTCCTTTAGTTTCCCAGCTTCCTCTGCTGTGTGTGTGTGTGTGTGTGTGTGTGTGTGTGTGTGTGTGTGTGTTTAGACATCTGTCCTTAAATGCATGTCTCCACCACTTTCTTTGGTCCCTGAACTGGCAGCCTGTCGCCGGCCGTCTGACTGTAAATGATGGAGATAAAATCCAGAAAAGGCTGCAGGTCGTTCAGCAGATCAGACGTTTGATGTCTGAGGCTCGAAGCGCTGCAGGTGCTGAGAGCAGAACTCACTGCGGAGGAAGAGGAGGAGGAAGAGGAAGGCTGAAAGCGTGGGAATGTGGGAGACAAAGCAGCCAAAATGCTGCATGTAGAATTTGTTTTCACTTCTGCTTTAAAAATCCGTTTTGTTTATTTTGAACTCGCGCCGTTGAAAACACACGTGTTTTATGACTTTATGGTGAACGCCACTTTCCCTTCATACAAAGATAAAACTTCATAAACTCTTCTAACTCTGTTTCCCTTCAGCGTTCAATATTACCGTATAAACGTTAAATGTTGTTTAATCAGTTTCTTAGTTTAGTAAATCACCTGTGTTTCTGGGTATTGTCATAGTATTCCTGTGATTTTATGAAAATAATCCACGTACCGGTAAACATGATATTTATTTCAGCAGCTGATTACCGGGGCAGATCTAGGATTAGTGGAGATCCAGGACTTAGCCCAGATCTCCACTGGAAAATCAGGTGGGATATTTTACATCTACCAAAGAAATCTAATTATAAATTTTTGATACATCTGTTTAAGAAACGGAATGGAATCATGTTACATCTTTTAACAAGTAATATTATTGAATATGAAGTTAAAAATCTTTTTAAATGAAAACCTTTATAATGAGCTAAACAGCTATAGGGTGTTTTACATTCGTTCCGTCCACCAATTCGGTCCGACCAATTTGTTCACAACAACGTGGTTCCACCTTGGTGATGAATTTGGGTAATTTGCAAAAATGCTGCAGAAAAANTGTTCACAACAACGTGGTTCCACCTTGGTGATGAATTTGGGTAATTTGCAAAAATGCTGCAGAAAAACGTGGAGTGTATTTAAAAAATGGAGCGTATCCTGCCACGCGGACTACTTTTTACCAGCACAGCTCAGTTTGAGAACCGCTCATCCAAACAACATCACACGTGACGCTGCACGTCTTTGGGTCCTGAACAATAAACCTGCTGAATATCAGCTTCATACATTTCAGGTTCTAGAGATGTTGGTGCCACAGACAGAGATTTATGCCTTTATAGGTAGATATGAACAATTAAGGGGAAAAAAATCATTATTTATTGGATTGTATTAATTAGGAGCTTGCTTGTGTTTTCTCACTATTTGTCTCTTTGTTGAACGGCTGTTTACTGTAAACTACAACGAAACACAACAAACTGATCTGTTTCTTTAAAAATATTTTTAAACATTTTAAATTTTTTTCTGATGTCCATTTTGATTATTATACTTATTTTTATTTTGTTTAATATCAACTTTTTAATGGCGCTAGCTCCCTAAACTGATGTTCTCATTGATTTGTGAGAGAGACGGATAAATTTAGCTTCCACATCTGGTCCTCTGTGTTACTGCAAGGTCAGGGGTCAGTGTATGTGTGTGTGTGTGTGTGTGTGTGTGTGTGTGTGTGTGTGAGAGTGGAGCAGAGTTGCAGGTGATCGCCGGGGGCAATCATAATTACAGGTCAGGGTCATTAACTCGCTTTGTGTGTGCGTGTGTGTGTGTGTGTGTGTNGTGTGTGTGTGTGTGTGTGTGTGTGTGTGTGTGTGTGTGTGAAGGTGAACAGGTGGGTGAGTGTGGAGCAGAGTGTGGTTGGCAGCTCATCTCTGCAGATGTTTTAGCATTTTTAATTTTGTGGATATTTTTCTAGAATTCATTTCAATCAAATTTTCCACAAGATGAATCCGAGAAAATCAAGAATTTTCGGGAATTCGCTCATTTTTTTTGATCAGCTAAATTTCTGTGGTTTGAAATTGATTTTTGCATCACGTCACTTTTTAACACTGAATAAAGACTTTTCAGGTTCAAGGTGCAGAGCTCCTGCTGCTATTTTTAGCACCAAGTCTACGATGGCTAGCTTTGTCCTCTCTGGGGTCGAGGGTCAGAGGTCAGATGTCGCTGGGCTGAAATGACAGTTTATTTTTAGTGCAAACAAGAGATGCTATTTAAAGCTGCATGAAGAGTTGCTGAGATAATTACACCAGCGCTGCGTTTATCCTCCACCCAGCAGACAATTGCAGCCATATGCAGACAGACCAGGGGGTCTGCAGCGTGTGTGTGTGTGTGTGTGTGTGTGTTACCATGTAAACGTCAGCATCTTTTCTTGCCTATGTTGGACGTGTAAACTACTTTATACACTTATGTTCTCTGTATTTGTGTATTTATCAGTAGTAGAAAGTACCACTAAGTACATTTACTGCAGTACTAAAGGTTGTAAATTAAACCAATTCCAGTTCCCAAATTACATCAAATTTTTTGAAGTGGCCCATATCTAAAAACTCCATTTACACAGTTTTGACCTGATTCCTGCAGGCTATTTTATAATTTTCCAAAACATGCTACTGGTAAATATTAGAATTGTTTTTCCTACCTTCCATACTTTCAGAATATTAATAATTCCAGCAGTTTTATGTTTTGGAAAATGGTTGCAGTGATGTAACATGTATGCTGGTCGTATTTATGGGGCTCAAACATATAAAATTGCTGTAATGGTCCTTTAAAATAGTTTTTTTTTTTTTTTTNTTTTTTTTTTTTTTTGCCTCCATCAGGAAGTGAAACTACAGATGGAGTCTTCTGGGAATTCCACCTGTTCCGGTTTTTCCAAGGAGTTTCCGTGTTTGTGTGTTTTCAGGTGATTCCCGTCGCTTCGTTTTGGCATAAACAGACAAAAATCCAACAAAATAAATTATCTAACGCAATGCAATAATCCATAATTCTACAACAAATCCAGTCATAATGTCCTTTTTATTGACAAAGTCTCCGTCTTCTTCAGATCCTCAAAGTCATGCCGAGAAATTTCCCAAAATCAGCTGATTTGTGTTGGAAACAGGTTGAAATAATCTCATTTTATTTGCTGATTTTAGAAGGAAATTAGACTTTGGAGACTCGATATGTGAGAAAATGACCTGATAAGATGCTGAATTGTACAGTTTTTTTTTCTGTTTCTTTATTTTCAGCATAAATTAAATTCACAGGTGAAAAAGTCGATCAAAAACAGATCACATGACGATCAAGTGTTAAAGAATTTTCTAGAATCAGGATTTTGTTTTAAATAAAATTATACAATGAACCAATCATTTAACAGATTTTTTTGTTGTTTTTTATTATTATATATTTATTCTAAAAAAAAAAATAGACCAAACAAAATTAAAAACAAAATGAAAAATTTTTGACAAAAAAAGTCAAAAGCAGAAAAATTCTACCCAGAAAAGGTAGAATTTTTTTTTTTTTGTAGAAAGTTCTCACTTTTTTTATTTTAAATGTTAAATTAATAGTTTCCTAAACTGGGGAATTTATTGTAGTTTTTTTTTTTTTTTAATCTTTGACTTCTCAAAGTTTTATTTGTAGAATTTCTCCTCACAATTGTAAGTTCTTTATGTTTCAGAGTTTTTAAAGGACCATACCACTCATTTTGCATGTTTGAGCCTAATATATTAAATTTTCATGCATGTTATGTTACTGACAATCATTTCC
>VXCM01005432.1:0-34004 GCA_014773175.1 Lucifuga dentata
TTTATTCGGGCTTGGGACCGGCACAAGGTGGACACTGGCTTGTGCCCTCTTGAGGCTGCATTAAATGATACACTTTAATACTAATAAAAAATAAAAGCATGCTCCGAATGTTCTGTCAACAACTCACATCTAGTGACGACACCCTCCAGCCTGATGATGTTTGGATGGTCAAACTGCCCCATGATGGAGGCCTCAGACAGGAAGTCCCTCCTCTGTTTTTCAGAGTATCCTGCCTTCAGGCTCTTGATGGCCACGTAGATCTCCCTCTTTCCCTGCATACGCAGGCGACCGCTGCACACCTCTCCAAACTCTCCTACACAGTGTAGAGAGATGTCAATGCCAAGTAAGCATGGGTGTGGGTGTGTGTGTGCGTGTGTACACCAACACTAGGCTCACCCATGCCAATAACCCTCTCAATGTGAATACTGCTGACGTCAATCTCTTTAGCGAACTCATGGATGGCCTGATCAGGATCTTCATAGGTGAACGGATCCACATAGATTTTGACTCCTGTTGTGACAGAGAGGAGGAGAAGAAAAGAAAAGAGGCGATGCAGAGGAGAAAGAAGAGTGTGAGATGCATGTTATACAATGTATAATGTCTGCATGTACAGTAAATATCTGTGTATGTGTGTGCATAAAATGTTGTGGGCGGATTGGTGAGTGAGAGAAAGACTGTCTGTCTCTCTGCGTGATGAGTGGGTGACCCAACACATCCTACCTGGGTTAAGATGTTTCTCCTCCTCTGAGTCCTGCTTTGTTTTACTGTATTTACTCCTCCTGAGGACACATAAGAGAAGATGGAGAATCAGACAGTTAGAAATGAGTCTGTCGGAGCTTTTCTGTATGCTTCTCACATATTTTTGTTATGATCTTTACAATCAAGTGCGCTGATTAAAGAGCCTATGCGGCCGATTGTTTTCCCCAGCAGCATTGTGCATTCACTGGGTCTCTCAGAATTTACCGCAATAGAAAGAGATGCGCATGAGAACAGAGAGTAACGGGCTGCAGGAACGGCTCAGCACAAACAGATGAAAGCATTTAAGGGAGAGAGGGAGGAGGGCAGCGCCTTAGGTAGCGTCAGATAAAAGGTGTTTTCCATTAAACAAAGAAACTGTCAAAAACACCTTTGTGGAAGCGCAGGTGTGTGTGTGTGTGTGTGNGTGTGTGTGTGTGTGTGTGTGTGTGTGTGTGTGTGTGTGTGTGTGTTTGTGGTCAGATGCACACGTGTGGGTGTCTCTGTGTGTGTCTGTAAGTGTGTGAGCGGAAGCTGACACAAGCGGGGTTGCTAAAAGACAGTAATGACAAGTCAGGGACAAAAGGATTATCACTGTCTCCACTCTAATCCCCTCTAAAAGCTCCAGGTAACACACACACACATACACATTATTTTGTAACATAATAGAATAGGAGCTGGGTTTGTGTGTGTGTGTGTGTGTGTGTATGTGTATGTATGTGTGTGTGTGTGTGTGTGTGCGTGTGTGTGTGTGTGTGTGTGCATCACAAGTCAAACAACTTGGTCAAAAGCATTAGCAAAAGCTGATAGAGCATAAATGTCTATGCATGGATGCTTCTTGATCTGTGAGAGCGTATATGTTTGTGTGTGTGTGTGTGTGTTGTGTGTACCTTCGGCTAATGATGAAGACAGCTGCAGATATCAGCAGCAAAACTCCAACCCCGCTGACAGACAGCAGCAGGAAGGCAGAGTTAACTCCTTCTCCAATCAGAGGGAAGGGATCTAACGAGAGAAGACACATTCAGCAAGTTAACAAACAAGAAAAGTCTTCATAACAAACTCCCAAAAGTACTGAACAGACAACCTTGTCCAGGCTGAGTATTTTTAGAATACCTGAGTTGGTGGAGAATTCAAAGGAAGCGCTGAACTCTCCGTAGCCAGCAGCTGTGCGTGCACGCACGTGAAACACGTACACAGTGAGCGGGTTCAGCCCTGTGACATCAACGCTCCGAGAGAACGTCCTCATTATACGATAGGACCTCTCTCTTTGGTCCTGATTGGATCAGACAAAAAGAGTCTTTTCAGTGCCTGGCTGCACATCCATCTTCATCATCAGTGAAAACCAAACAGTTTGCCGATATGCAGTATTGGCATTCCAGACAGCTGCTGCCTGAGCTGCATTAACCTGCACCTCACCTTTTCGTAAAACTTGACCTCATATTCCAAAATGACCCCATTGGGTCGATCTGGCTGCTGCCACCACAATGACAAGCTATGTCGGGTGACATCGGTGGCTTGGATGGATGAGACTGGAGAGGGAACTGAGAGAGAGAGAGAGAGNAGAGAGAGAGAGAGAGAGAGAGAGAGAGAGAGAGAGAGAGAGAGAGAGAAACAGTTACAATTAAATTTGGTTTATTTCTGTTTGATCAAGTAATGAAATACATGTGATTTTTTGAATTATTGATTTTTTGTTGATTAAAGTGCTAGATTGTTTTAGAGGTATTTTAATGATGGATTTAAAGTATGTCCAGGAGAACAATGTATTTTATTTTTTTTTTTGATATTGTAAACCTTTTAGATCTGTTTTTTTTATGTAATATATCATATTGTTTAATCATTTCATATCGTAGGTAGCCTTTTTATCATCTTGGCATGGGCCTACGGATGAAAATTAGTCAACTTTGACTAAATCTGGTATATTATTGATTGTATACTAACATGCATTGTCCCAATTAAATAAAAAATTGTAAAATTGTAAATTACAATACTGTAATGTTGTACGATGACATGACTGTTATTGTCCTGTTTATAAAATAAGTACAGTAACAGTTATAGAGCTCTGCATACACGTTCAATAAAACATGCATGGAGCTTCATCAGAGCATGTTTGTCAACAATCCCATTGACCTAGTACACCTGAGAACTGACCTAAATCTCATTCCTTCCTATTCCACAGGGACAAGTCTCATTCTCCACTCTCTCTCCTTTTACACCCCAGGTTTCTGTCCCTTTATCACTGTTTGTTCTCTTTTATGGCTGTTAATATGATATCGGGCCATATGGTGGCGCAGGTTGGACTTGACATCCCAGACATACTCTTACACCGTGCACACACAGCTAAGTTATTTCCCCAGGGCACCTGGATGTAAGCAGGTGTGCCTGTTTCTAACTGCCACTGTAAAGACTTTAAAGCAATGACAGTAGAGATGTAACAGCTTGCAGGAAAAAGCACAAGCTGAAACTAATGGAGAGAATGTGTGAGAAACACCGCACCCACTGGCTGACGTGCTCAGAACTAAAATGAAACACGCTGTAAAGTTTGGCTGCTTTTTCACACGCTTCCTTGATCAAGTGAGCGGACACAAGAAAAATCCCACACTTACATATTCTGTTATGTATCAACAATGTACTTCAGGAGTTGTTGTTATTATGTTCCTATTTGTTATATCCACTTTGCCTTAAGCTATTCTGTCTAGTTCTACTTCAATCCATGATTGACATTTCCCTAGAATGTTTTTGATGCTGCTTGTGAACACCCCTGTGCTTAATTCAGCAGCTGATTTTAGGTGTAGGAGGACAGAGATGATAACTATGGCAACAAAGTGATGGTAAGAGCAGGAGAGTTTCCTGTCTACAAAAAGCAAGTGACATACCTTGTATCTGTGTATCACTAAAGGATATTAAAGCTGCTGTCAATGGAAAAGCTGGTTTCTCTGTATGTCCTATGTATGATTACTGAATGTCTGATAAAGTCCTAGACTGATGTTTAGCAGCAATTTTTCAGATATTAGATTTTTTTTATCCTGTTAAATTCATGATGCATTATGTATTTTGTGTGTAATACATTTGAAATGCATTTCCAACATATAATGAAAAATGAAGCCATTCTTTTTTTTTTTTTTTTTTTNTTTTTTTTTTTTTTTTTGAAAATTTTTTGAAAACCTGGTCAAACTGCATTCAGTTCGACTACATTACAAATCATATTCTGTTCTTCAGGTTCCACGCCTAAATAGAGATGTTTATAAAACACATTTTGAAATTGCCATACATTAAAAATTTATTTGAAAGGCATTATGTCAAAAACTATGTTCCAAACACAGTTCCTTAGTATTTTGGAATGCAAGATGTATCAATGTTTTTTTGCATATTTCATTTTTAAGGTTGGAAGCAAACAGGATGCACACAGGTGATTTCAATTATTTCGCTAATTAGCCCTCTTTTCTGTCTGCTGTCTTGATTGACATCTCCCTGACTCTCCTGATCAGTTTGTTGTACCTGTTAGGGCGGGGCATGTACGCCTTAATGATTATTTTAAGTATAAAGACTTTGGTAATCTCAGCAAACTTCTCTCATAGCTCCACCTGCCTTCAACCTGAGCAGAGCTCTAATCAGACAGAATAACTGAAAACACCTGTGCGGGTGTGCAGGCCCTTGAAGCATTTTAGGTTGATGCTTGCTTTATTTCTGCGCGTGTGAGGTTCACAGGGTTCATGAAACAAAACCCCTGGTCATGGGCTGCAGAAGCAGATATTGTGCTGCTGCAGCATCAACAACCTGACAAATGACATTAATCGCAGTACAAACACTCCTTCTCACCGGCTTGGTTGGTGGTGACTGTGACAGATGCACTCTGCGCTGCCCCTGCACCACTGGCCTGGGAGGCCCCATTGCGTGCGTGGACAATGAAGGTGTAGCGTGTGTGGGCCCTCAGCTCACTAACCACCACCCTGGTGGTCTTCAGGGCATTCTGGCCAGGGAAGAAGAGCACATTTGTCCCACATGGCAGGCAGAGCTGAGAAGGCAGAGCTGAGGTGGAGCCAGAGCCCAGTCTTGCGTAATCCCCAAGCACCGGTCTGCTTTGGAAGACACCTTTCTCTGAATGGAATTCCGATCCCACAATCCCCTGGTCTGACTGCATCCCCAGGCCACCGTGCTGAGGCTCAGGTTGGGACGCAGTATGATTCCTGGGAATGGATTTACCAGTAGTCAGACTGTGGCTCTCAGTTGGACAGATGAGGCAGTCCAGGCTGTAGCTGATGTCGCTTCGTCCTCCCAGTCGGCGTGGGGGGCTCCACTCCAGGACCACAGAGGTCTCGTTCACTACAGAGATCAGCTGTTGTGGAGCAGATGGCGGTTCTAAGGAGGAGACAGGGAGGGAAAATAAAATGACTAAGTTTACATTATACACATAAGGGAACTGTAGCAGGATGGACAGAAAGTAGCGGGGAGTTGGCATGGGTTGAAATGTACACATCTGGCATCAGGATGAAAACCATACTGTTTGGAGATGTTTTTAATGGGGTGGATGTTTTCTTCTGTGGTATTTCTTTTTTGTGTGTGAGTTTGTGAGTATGCGTTGTATGTCTGTTTTCATTTTTCCCAGGCCAAGGAAACCATGTGCTGTATATAGGCATAATTAAGTTTACGACACACAGACCAAGGTCTCCAAGTCTGTCACATAGAGCCTACTCAGAGACTTAGAAAGGAAGACAGAGGGAGAGAGAGAGGGAAAAAAGGACATTTATTCACTTCTCAATGTCTTTAGTTATCAAACCCAGACAGGACATAGATGGTGGTTTAGTCATAAATAATGGGATCAGAAATAACAGGGGTGGCATTCAGACAAGTTTGTGTCTCCCTCTGTTTGGTAGAGATAGAGGGGCAGGGAAACAATCAACACACTTTTCTTGCTTTTATTTGGAGAGAATGCACAGATATATTGTGTATGACTTCACTCAGGCATTGTGTGCTTATGTACTTACGTGTGCAGGCCATGGACGGAGGGTCAGCGTCAGCACGGAAGTATCCAGAGTGGCAGTCGCAGATTTTAGCCCCCTCCCTTAGCGAGTAGCTGTGTGGTGGACATTTAGAGCATCCTCCATCTGAAGACTGAGCTTTGTAGAAACCCACAGCACAGGCTGGAAAGAGAGACAAATGGAGGGGGGGANGGGGGGGAGGGGGGGCATAAAGCATGGGGGGGAACTGACTTTCTGATGCTTGATTTTTGATCTCTTATGAAGGAAGTAGGAAAAACTACCTCAAAAACCTTTACATACAGCACACATCTGCAAAAAGAGACACAGTAGATCTGAATGTATCAAAGCTCCACATTACGAGAAGCACGTACAAATATAATTGACATTTAAGTATATGAAAGAGGAGAAACTGAGAAAGAAAGATGAGAGGGATGGAGGAGAAGGAGGTAGGCCTCTGTATACCAAGGAGTTCATACATTGACGGAGCAACAATACGGTAAATGAGTGCATAATTATACCGCTTGACATCCACTGGTGGAGCAAAAGAGATGGCAAAGCATGGCTGGTTAGACCCATTTTCCCTCTAATTTCAGAGGGAAATCCTTCATTTGTTTCCACTGCAATCATTTTTTCAACACCTTCTTTTTCATCATCACACCCTATTCATTCTTCACCAATCCCACCATCTTTCCTGGTCCGTTCATTTTTTTCCCCATCCCTTTCATTCTTTCACATTGCCAAGGGAGATGAAGACGTCCCAGTGGGAGTGGATTGGAATGTGGGAATGATGTGCTTGTGTGTGTGTGTGTGTGTGTGTGTGTGTGTGTGTGTGTATCAGAATGTTTTATGACACTCATCATTAGATGAGAGGGAGGAAGTCTCCTCTCTAATCTACTCACACAACCGTCCTGCTCCATCTGTGCGAGCCTCCATAGATTTGCTTTCACACACTCGTTTTCTCTCTCTCGCTGCCCTCCCTTTCACATTTTCACAACCTCTCTCTTCGCTCCCCACGCACTTCCGCCTCGACCTCCACTTATCTGTCTTTGTGTCTCTGATAACTCCTTCTTTTTCTGTATCTCTCCATCTATCCCTCTCCTTGTCAAACACAAGAAAGCTTTAAATTGGTTTTCGGCTTTTATAGCTCTGCGTCGGTACTTGTTCAAATGAGGACACACAGCACTGCACACCAACACACACGCATGCACACACAGGCATTTGCACAGTTGACATCCACGCAGTGGAAACCTGTAAATTCATAAACACATTTACAACCGATAAGAGGGTTTTCATCTGCTGAATGAGTCATCACCGGTGTCAGCTGATATGAGATAAGATCAAATATAATATTTTCTATTTGTGCTAAGCATTCCTTTGATTTCATTTTTTCAAAGTAAGTAGGTGAGCCATTGAGGGGAAAGAGAGACTTAAACTGAGAAGTAACTGAAAAGTATTGTCTGAAATGCCGAGGGCTCTTTTTTTTTTAACAGGACAGGGTTAATTATAGTGCTACAAAAACTCATGCCAGGGGGTACACACACACTCACACACATGCTGATGCATTCACACAATGGTCAGGATAGCCTTTGTCTCCATCCCACCCAAATCCTCTATCCTGTCTCTAACACAGAAAGAAGGAGGAAAAGAAAGGGAGAAAGAAGCAACTATTTAAAGCCATAAACTTCCTCAAGCTCCCTCTTATGTCGCTTTTCTTTCTGTTGTTGGTAGCCTTTTGTGTTGCGCTGGTTTTGAAGGAGAGTAAGCGATGACCTGGAATAAGAGCTCATAAGGGCGTCATTAACCTGACATTAACCCTACACCACCGAGGGCCAAGAAGAGCCTGAGCTGAACCTGCTCCATGGTGACCTGGGAGAGATATGGATGAAAACATACACAATGATAAGATATGATTGAAACATTTAATGACTCTTATGGGGATGCAGAACCACACACACACACACACACACACACACACACACACACACACACACACACACACGCACATGCAGTATGTATAGAAAATGCTAATTTGTGTGTGCAGTAGAAAGTTGATGACGATTCACTGAGATCGTTGAGCATAAGAGACAGCAAGAGTAAAGAATGATGAAGAGGAAGAGGTAAAAAGGCAAAGCCAGGGTGAAGAGAAGGAGAGGGAGCGAAGAGGAGGAAGAGACAAAGACGAGGAGAGGAAGGTGCCCTCTGATTACTATCAGCACTGTTGGCATTTGCATATGTATTCTTCTGCTACCTAAAATGCAAATGCAGCTCATTGCAAATCCAACTAAAAGCCTCGCCGACACACTGTAAGAGTGCACGTGTGTGGGGGTTTGTGTGTATGTGTGTGTGTGTGTGCATATTCCCCTTGACCCTTGTTATCTGTCATCATCCCTTGTTTCTTTCCAGCAGAGGGGTGTGGAAGGAGGAAGTACCCCCAACCGCTTCAGCCTGACACCTGTCTCTGTGATGGATGGAGGGAGGGACGGCTTGATGGATAGATAGACAGATTGATAGACTGTCACTCAAGAAGGAGGGGCACTATTAATCACAGAGGTCGTGTCCCCCCTAATCAAAACTAAGAGAAGTCCCGGGGCAAAGATATGACTCATCTTTACCCTACTGGATGTGTTTTTTGAAGGATCCACCCACCCTTCAACATCAACTCAACTCAACATAGCCGCAAATTCATGGAGGGTAACATGCATGAGCTTTTTAGTTTCAGTTTGCAAGTAGAATTTTCAGGATGTG
This sequence comes from Lucifuga dentata, assembly GCA_014773175.1. Classification (NCBI taxonomy): domain Eukaryota; kingdom Metazoa; phylum Chordata; class Actinopteri; order Ophidiiformes; family Bythitidae; genus Lucifuga; species Lucifuga dentata. The sequence continues at coordinate 8,457 of VXCM01005432.1, forward strand.
CCTCTGCCATAAAAACACCACAACTAGTTAGAACAGAAATCTGTGTATATTTGTGTGTGTGTGTGTGTGTGTGTGCGCCTGCCTGAAGCCAACAGTGTGAGCATTAGCATGTGAAAGGGGCCCGACAACAATAACCNTGTGCGCCTGCCTGAAGCCAACAGTGTGAGCATTAGCATGTGAAAGGGGCCCGACAACAATAACCCCCCTCCCCAACACGCAAACAGATCACCCCACCATCACTACCAGCACATCCACCCCTGACCGGGCAACAGGGGGAAGAGATGGAGAAGAGAAAGGGCGGATAATGAAAGCAAGATAAAGAAAGTGTGGGAGAGAGGGAAAGAGAGAGAGAGAGAGAGAGAGAGAGAGATTGTTCAGTGCCAGATAACTGCAGACAGCCTGGTGGAACTGGCAAGCATCCCCTACATTAAGAACAACCTGGAAGAGGGAGACAATAGCACACAGACACACACACACACACACATAGAAATGTGATGCTGGTATGCAAACCATTCTCCTCACCTGGGTCTTGCTGATTCAGACAATCACTTCAGCCTGCTTTATCACCTGCTATTCGTAAATACACACACAAAAAAACACACATACACACCCCTCTGTTTGCTCCACCACACTCTTCCTTAGGCATTCCTGGGCAGTCCTCCAAACTGTGAGTATATGAGCAGCTTACAGATCTCTGTAATGCAGACACACATTCAGACGTACAGTACACGTGTGTACACACACAAGCCTACGTGTACACACACGTAGGCTTGTGCACACTCATGCACACTCGTGCACACTCACAGACAAAAACACCAATCCAACATGTCCAGAGTCCAGAAATGCAATGCAATAATTAGACAGACTGAATACAGCGATTATGCACTCGTTCTATCATCCTCTCTCTCTTTGTTTCTTCTCTCTCATCTCTTTCATGGTCATCATCTCTTTCTGGCTGCCTTTCTATTTTTCCTTTCTCTCTCTCTCTCTCTCTCTCTCTCTCTCTCTCTCTCGCTTTCATCCCTCTTGTCCAAATGCTTTCTCTTGTTGATGAGACACTGCAGGTGCAAAGGAAGGAAGAGCAACCATGAAATCTCTCTGGACGCATAAACCACACACACACACACACACACACACACACACACACACACACATTCATACACGCATTCCAACCCTCCCAGGCAGTGAGCAGAATTGAGCAGAATCAGACGACAGAAAAAGGAGGCCAGAGGAGACAGTGAAACAAAAAGCAGGAGGCTCCGCTTTCATTCTGCCTCTCAAGCCGTTCACATTTCAAATTCTCTCTGTTGTTTCTCCTCCACTCGGCTCTTGTCTCTCCTCCCTCATTTCCGATCCTCCCAGATGGATCGCAGCTGTCAAACTTTTGACATCTTCATCCACCGCGGTCATGACCCCGCACGCTACAGCTAAACTATCTGTATGTGCGTGTGCGCGTGGCTGTCAGTCAGAGTTTTTGACGTCTTCATCAGGCTCAGTCATGACCTAGGTCTAAACCAGGGGTTAGAATGGGGGGAGTTACTCCTTTCTTGTGCTTCTCTACTTGTCCCCTTTGCACCCCGGTGACACCCCAAGCGGGGGAGGGGCGGTTCTGGTATTGATGCCTTCTGCTGTCAATGGCCTGCTCTCAGAACCCTTCTCCATTCACCATCTAATCCCTTCTTCCTCTCTGAAGCTCCTGCTCTCTTCTACTCTGTCCTCATTAAGCTGTCTCCACTCTGAAAATGAACTTTTACTCCAGCTTCTGCTTCTGCAGTTCAATTCAGTTCACATCAATTCAATTCAATTCAGCAGGTACTTTGTGGGCATGCTAAAACACATTTAAATGCACAAGCAGAAGACTGAACGAACACATTCACAGAAACAAACTGTGGTAATTGCATTTTGTATATCATTTGTTGCATATAACATCCTATTTAACTAAGGTCATCTATAACCAGTAGAGCATGTATTGACAGGACTGATATCATAGACCAATACTGGCTTATTACAGACATCAGTTTCGGGGATAATCTGTCAGATATCCATAAATAAAAAGTACTGTATTATTTATGTATGTTATTATACAGTACGTGTAGTATCTTTGCCATGATGTTAAGAGTGTGTTGTTTCTTTTCTGCTGCAGTTATTGTGCATATTATATAATGTTCACAGAGCCGAAGTGTGACTCGAGAAGATCTGGGAATCTTTTGACCTTGTTCAAGGGAAGACACAGGTCTGTATAAATCTCCTCCAAAATCTATCCGCCTTTCTTCTCCATCTCTTTCTTTTTCATCCGCACCCCAACCATCACCTCTGAGAATTTCAAACTTAAAATGGGAAGAGGCGTGAGGCGTCTATCCAATACTGCAGGGTCAGAGTTTTCGCTGAGCAGCATTCTGTATTCATCCAGACATTTGATGGATTTCCACTAAGGCAGCTGAGCCCGGCCAAGAGCCTGACAGGCAGCAAGAGGAGAGAAAAGCAGAGGGCAGTGGATAGATAGATGGCACTTCACATCTGTTGCAGGTTCAACAGAGTCAAGGATCTCTCCTAAATCTAGTTGAAGAGCAACATCTTTCAGACCTCAGGGACCACCCCGCAAACCTCCTCCTCTTTTCAGATGGAATAGATGGGGCAAGCGAGGGTGGAGTTTCACGGGAAAGTCTGGCACAAAGACAATATCGGCTGTTGCTTTTTGTATTGTGAAGAAACCGACATAAAATCAAAATCAAAAACGCTGATATCTCCAACTGGAAATTCCATCTCCTTTTCTTTCTAATCTTTTTTCTTTGTTTCCCTTTCCCTCTCTCTTTTTCTTTCACTCAGTCGCTCTTGTTTTCTCTCTGAATTATGGGTCTGTTTGCTATACAATTAGCCTTCAGGGATAGGCTTCATAAATAAAAGTGAGGGAGCAGATCAGTGAGTCGCTCCCCTCTGTCTCTATATTAGTCAGTGTGTGTGTGTGTGTGTGTGTGTTGTGTATGGGACTGAATGGTGGGAGGGCCACCATGTTGTAAAAGTGTCTCCACTAAAGTCTGCTGTCTCTCTCTCTCTCTCTCTCTCTCTCTCTCTCTCTCTCACACACACACACACACACACACACACACACACATACACACACACACACACAAAATTACACAAGCAAACACACACATTTGTAATCTTCACTGTCGCAGCAGTCATGTCCAAACGTTACACGTCATACACACCACGTTTATGTCAGTAAGAGTGTGAACAGCTTGCATACTTGCTACCACAAAGTTCAGGCCAGATTTGTAAGTTACGGGGGGGCATTTTTGTCCAGACGGCTCACGTTAATGTTGAATCAGCATAAACTAAGACGAGATTTTCTCTGGATACTAAAAAGGTTCATCCCCCATTAGAGATTCTGTCACATTGTAAGGCATGCTGAATACCATGAAAATTGAGTGTATATGCAGTAATTTATATGTATATAAATATACTGTTTTGTCAGTACAAATTGCTCTAGGGATTAAGAAAAGACAAGCCAGCCCTACACTGAATATAGCACTTTTGTTTTTTTTTAATTCTTTCAATCTTATTTATTTAGGTAATGCCTCTTTAAGTTCCTCCCCTGACAAGCCCGTTCTGATTGGCCAGCTGCATTAGGCCTGAGGTAGCAACACCTATGGGCTACAAAACATGGATGCTGGCTAAAGACTCGCTCGCTAGCCTCTAATCAGGCTTGTAGGCATGTAAATTCAAATGTGTTACATTTTGATGTATACATGTTGCCGAAGTAAAGGAATATTCAAAAACAAAGCTTTTGGGGCAGTTCAGGATCTACAGGTTTGTCTCACTGGATCCATTTTTACAGGTGTGAACATCAAGTTTTGTACTTTTGACAATGTTCAACACATAACCCCAATTAATATAAAAATGAACAAAAACATCAAAAATCATATAAGCCCCTTTCAGAAATGGAATCTGTTAAATTGCTGGCATCTTATCTGTTAAAGCAGCAGTGTTTGGCCAATCAAACATTGGTGTCCTTTACAGTAAAGTGCCAAAAAGGCTCTGTTCAAACATGCCAGGACCTTTACGGGCAGAAGCGCAATTTTTGCACAATATTTGGCATCTACCAGGCAAGACTGGTTAACGCAGGAAGTTATGTATAATACAGGAGGAGATTATTTACAACAGCACGGTGGGCGAGTCAGTTTCTCACACACAAACTTGTGCCTGCCTTTGTCGGGAATATGAATGCTTCACACTTGTGTCATAAAGTGTTACAGAAATGTTACCAGGTTCTACCTAGTAAAATTGCTGGTGCCACTTTTAGAGTAACGTGACTTGGGGTCTTTTTCAAACATAAGGCTGAAGTGTAAAATTGCCAGCCAATTAACAGAATGTAGTGCATGTCTGAAAGGGACTAGAATATGCCCCCTTTAAACATGTTAACTTGATAGCTTGTTAGCTCAAGCACCAATTGTTGCTCACAGAGACCTGAAGTTAGAAAGTGACAACTCCATGAAAGTGGAAGGTAACACAATGCCCAAAATAGAGAAGTTGGTACCTGTCAGCACTGTACTTCTGTGAAGTTATGATAACACAGCCTTACCTTTACACACTCCACTCTTTTCTTCATATCCTGGGTTGCAGAGGCATCCACCAATAGGAACCAACCACTCCCCATCAGCACCACAGTACATTTTAGGCTCCTCCCTTTCTTCTGATTGGTTGACACAGGATCCTCTGACTTCAACTAAGGATGAAGTGTCAGCACCAGTGACAGTGTCGGGGAAAGTTGCCAGGTTACGGATGGTGAGGGGGCAGGTTTTGTAGAAAACTCGTACAGAAACCAAAGCGATGCAGGCGCCAACATCTTGAAATGCCAAGTAGAAGCCTTTACGTGTGGTGACCTTTACATCTCGCACTTCAGTGTTCAGTTTCATGATGCGATCTCCAACATCCACCTGGAATAAAGTTGCATTTATGAATAGCATCAGCCCGTGTTAATTCAATTTGTCTGTTTCATTTAGCTAGGGAGCATGAATTTGTTACATGTCATACACCCTTCAGTAAGAATACAAGCAAGCAAAAGTAGCCTGGCAACATTAATAGGACTACCGAATGGTCATCCAAGAGAAAAGTGCTTGTAAAACAATAAAAGCTTAAAGCCATAAGTGAATTTGTAAAAGATAAGAGGAAATTAAATTAAGTGGGGGAGGAAGAAATGGGCAGGAAAGTGAAGGTTAAGTGAAACAAGGCAAGCATGGAGCAGAATAAAGTTATACCTGAGTGAAGCTCTCATCTGCAGCCACGGTGTCCACCTTGATAAAGCTGCTCTCTTTGATATAGCTTTCTCTGTCTTCGTTGGATTCATGGTAATACAGATTAAATGTCTCCTAAAAGACAAGAGTCATGTCAAGTTTATTTGTATAGCCCAATATCACATACAAAGGTTCAAAGAGCTTCACAGCTTAACAGTTCCTGTCCCAGCCCAAGCTGTCTATGAACATGTGGAAAAACTTCCGAAAAACCTTATCATATTAAAAACAAAACAAAACAAAAAATAAAAAATAAAAAATGGAAGAAAACTCGGCAATTCAAAGAGAGATTCCCTCTCCTCGAACAGCCGGGTGTGCAATAAGAGCTGTGGGTGGGGAAGCAGACACATTAAAGACATGAAAACAATGAACATTACAGGAGGATATAAACAGCAAATAAGAAGAAAACCATGTAAATTTAAAGAACAGAATAAAATGGTCCATGCAAAGAGAGAGAAAGGGTGAGAGAGAGAGAGAGAGAGAGAGAGAGAGAGAGAAAGGAAAAGATAATGAAATTCAAATGTATTTGTCACCTTAAAATGATCAATCAGTACTAATATTATCTCTGCACTTGTATGAACAGAAGCAGAAACAAATAATAACACTCCACTGGTTATAAACTAGTAAAGCTGTACTCTACTGTGTTAATACTTAGCTGAAAAGTTAACAGTGACATCATGGTAAAAAAACTTTAAGCTTGTTAAAAATTGCCATTGCGCACAAACTATAAAAAGACTAGAATTCACCATCATCGCTCATGAACGTGTGTATAAGGTTGCCATGTACCTTGCAGGTTCCTGTGACCCCTGGCAGGCTGTTACAGTCTCTCAGGGTGAACTTGACTTCCACATAAACACGCTGAGCACCGGACCGAGGGATCCAGTCTGTCCTCAGCCAGTTGTTCTGATTGGGCCCCAGGACATTACACACCTGGTAGGTTCTGATGGGGATGTTCTTCTCATCCATAATACTCACCTCTTCCCACTGCAAATACACACACATATACACACACTCATTTATATTTCTACACTTACAAGGGCCTACACTCACAACATTAATTCTCTGGCCCTACCAGTGTTTAACAACCATTGTTCAATGTGTATAAGACATAGTGATTTTTGATTGATTTTCTACCCTCCAGGCAGCTGCTGCTTATGACAGAACAGCATGAAAATCAACTTGCAGAGACTTGAAACTTGCTTGAGATACGTAATCCATTACAGCGAAGATTAATCACCTCTGTATTTTTTGCCAAAGTTCAAAACTCTTTCTTTCTCATGCGTTCAAAGACAAGATTTAAACTTGAAAGTTGGCACTTAGTCAACTTTGTTCTCATAGTACTTTGTCGGAAAATGAAATTTGGAAGACAAACAACATGCAAAGGAAGATGTTATGACAAATGTGAATGTGCGCTGACTCGCAAGTCAGAGATGTTGACTGGGAAGAGATTTCAAAACAGTCCCTGCTGGCAGCTGTACTGCCATGTGATAATAATTCTGACAAAAGAATAAAGGCAGTTATGAATCTGTGGACTACCAGTTTAAGCCAGGTTTCATGTCTCTGCAAGTTGATTTGCATGCTGTACTGACATGAAGTAAAATCAAATTCATAACCTTAAATGTAAGCTAATCTAAGCATACTCAAATTTTAATCCTTAACCCTAAACCCAAGTCCTTAACCTAAAATACTCTTTTCAAGACTGACAGAATAGATAACAGAAAAAGAACACACGCAACGACAGACCCATTCAGATACATGTACACACAGGTAGATATAAACATGCACATACAAATACACACACAGCAGAAGGGCAATTTCAGATGCTGGGTTGCAACCCTCTAATTCACTGATGTCATCTTGCATCAATATTCTGCACTGAACTGGAATTGAGATTTGTAGTGACGCCTAGGTTTTAGCACGTTTCACGTTTCCATATAAGTAAGCAGGCTCAACCTTCACTGTTCCATCCATCTCAATAGAGTCGACTATTTGTCTTGTAGTGTGGCCCCTTCAAATGACCGCTGAGCCTCCAAACTCTAAATTGGCTTTTTATTGCCATCGAATAATAATTTGTTCGCTGCCTACTAGCGAGAGCTGTATACACACTAAATGCGCTGTGTCGAAATAGAGGAAAAGAGTGGGAGAGAGTGGAATAATGACAGAATCGGTGTGTGTGTGTGTNGGAGGGGGGAGGGTATGTGCCTGTACACTTTTGTATGTATGTCTGCATATAAGCTTGTATGCATGAGCACATGATCATGTCTTAGTGTGTTTTTGTACATTTGTATGCATGTCTATGTGTTTGTGTCTTCGTGTGTGTGTCTTCGTGTGTGTGTGTGTATGTGTGTGTGTGTGTGTGTGTGTGTGTATTTTGAGGAAGACGCTCTAAAAAAGCCATCACAGGGTATGATGCCTCCTTCTCCTTTGGAGTCTTTGTCAGCAGACAGAAATCACAGCTGTCAGAGGAAGAAAGCCACACTTGCCCAAACTATAAAGAGATGGAGTTTTTGTTAGTGTGCGTGTAGTGTGTGTGTGTGTGTAGCTAGGGCTGCGGAAGGGGGGGGNGGGGGTGTATAGGGGGTGCCTGTAATCAAAAGCTCAGTGCATGCAGACCAGGACCCCGTCAATCAAGCAGCATGTGAGAGAATGAGCGCATGGTGACTGGAGGAATAGGAGTCAAGTTCACCAGTAACTCTTAAACCAACAAAGAGAGAGACACTGAAGAAAAAGACGAGAGAAAAAGACAGCAAGAGAAACAGAGCGAGAGAGAGAGAGAGAGAGAGAGAGAGAGAGAGAGATTTCTCCTTACAGTGTACCCCAAATTGCAAAAATGACTAAAGTACAGAAAAGATGGAAAGCAAGAAGAGGATAAAATATATATTTCCAGGATTCATTCTGGCAAGTGCATAGTAGTAAAAATCCCTAAAAAAATTACACCCACCACCAAGCTGGTTTATGCCTTTTCGTGTGCCAAACACAAAGCCAGCAATCGTATCTTAGCACTTAGCACTGGCTTGGTGAACAACAGCTCATTTCGAAATCTGTGGGATGATTATTTACAGCCGGACAACTTCCAGACTGTGTGTGTGTGTGTGTGTGTGTGTGTGTGTGTGTGTGTGTGTGTGTGTTGTGTGTTTCAAAGAGAGAACAGGTTGTAAACAGTGTAAGAGCTCCCACTCACCCCTCCCTCTGAAGGACTGGCTGCCCATTTCAGTTCTCCTGGCACTGTCCTGGTATCCAGAAGGGTCACTAAAGTACACACAGACGCAAGCACACATGCACACACACACACACACACACACACCACATACACACACTTCAATTTCAAATCCTGAAACAGTATGAATAGAATTAAATCTCCTTTGAAACCATAAACCACACAGAAAATCACTACTAAATAAGTGAGCAGTAAGCTTGTGATGCTTTCAGGGGTAGATATGGAATCGGAAAACGTATACCCCATTATATTATATTTGCTAAAGCTTGCAATTCGTTTTAAAAGAAACGTTAAACAGAATTCCAAAAATTTAGATTCCAAAATTGAGATGTCAGAAACAAATAAAACTTGCTCATACCTAAAGGAAGAATCTGTAAAACACCAGTTTTTGATGTTTAGCTGATAGATTAGAAGTAGCTTAAACTACACTGTAACATAAACAACCCTCATGGGGGAATATCCAAAAACAAAGATTTTTTTTTTTTTTTTTTTTTTTTTTTTTTGTGACAGCACTACAGAGAGAAACCATGCAGCTCAAGCTCTTTATGGCCAAAACTCTGCGAAAAACCATAAGAAAAAAACAAACAAGAGTGCCATTCAGTTAAATCCAACTTTTGAATGGCCATTCAGTGAAAGCTAAAGGCAAAACGACCCTGCTCCAACATCTTAGGACGCACACGGAGCGCATGAAACACAGGGCACGGAAACCTGAGTGTGCCATGGCACCGACGCGTCTCCGTTCCCTCCTTACCTTCATTTGGTGAATATATCCTCGTCCGCGAACTTGAAACTGATGTTATTATCCAGATGGATGTGGAAAATATTCGCCATAAATTTGCTGCCATGTGTGCCATGTGGAAACGTGTGTTTTCCCTGTTGGCTCTGCGCGCTGGCTGAAGCGGCTCCATCCCGGTGGGAAAAGTGTGTGTGAATGAACCCAAGTGTGAAAGCGAGTTGGATGCGGCGGATACCGGGGCGGTCTCTTCCACCCAGACACTCTCCTAATGATAATTCAAATGACACACACACATGCATACATTACTGTGTGGTCTACACAGGGGTTGATGTCATAATTTTATTTTGTCTAACAATGTAATTATACTCTAATAATTACATTTGTTGGATATGATTTTGTGGCTTCATTAGTGTGTTACATAAGGACAGGAAAAATATGGAAAACCCCCAACACACTTTATTGCTATATCTGACGGTAACTTTCAATTAATTAATCAAGTAATTCATCCTGGAATTTCCCGGTTGTTTTCAAGGACCTCCCTGTGACCCCTTAAAAACCCTTCAGGAAAGGTCAGGACCCCATGTCAAGCCATAACCCAAGGTAAGGAATAAAGGATGCATTATTCAAATACACTTTTACTTCATATAGTCGTTGTTCCACGTTAAAAGTCACATTTAACAATACAAACAACAAACATGGGGATCTAACGTCTCATTATTAGGTTTATTTTTATATCACACAACCTGTCATGTGATGTCCAGTGGATTCATGCGTGGAAGTCATTCTGTGATTGTAAAAGTACAATCACAGAATAAAACATGTTGCTTTTATTGTCAGTACTTTATGCCTGCACCTGAGGCTGTTGGAAGCTCTTTGTCCCGCCGCCTGCTAAAAGCCCTGAGTACTAGAACACAGAATAGTGTGATTATAGCGCCACCTGGCGATGATTGTGGAAAAGGAAGAAAGAAAGAAAGAACTCAACCGACGATACAATAAAAATCATCCATAAGACATCATGTCGTAGATGACATCATGTCATCTATAAGATTTGATTACTGGGCTTATCATCTTGCAAAATGTTTTGTATATTTTTCCCAACATCAAGAAACCTGGAGGGATTTTATCCATAGAAGTCCTTTTCTAGGCAACATACAGGCTCTTTATTTGGGCAGCTTTTTCTGATATAACACTATTATCTGAGGCAAAACAACTAAAGCCATTTTTTGTAATGTTTGGAATGAGGTGAAAGAGGGGGCCAAATCAGGTAAGTACAGTGGGTGAAGTAGTTCAAACTCTCTCTGTGTGTTTTATTTGTTCATTTTGTACAAGTCACAGAGCCCTAAGCACATCTGGAACATGAGGATTATAATCACCAAGTTCAGCTGAATGCAGTAATATGAAAAAAAACACATAAAGAATAACTGTATATTACTTCCTCAAAAATATTATAGCTCTTGATGCTTCCTTAAGCATCGCAATCAGATCTGTGGTTGCAAGAGGTAAATGGACATAATAAGGGGAAAGAAATAGGAGCAGATTCATCCTTTAATACTAAATAAGGCCACAATAAGAAGCAGTTGTGAACAAAAAGAGAACAAGACCATGCCCTCGTGTAGAAGAGCAGTAGAACAAACAAAGGACAGGCTCATGACCTGTCCTCCTACGCCTTTCCTCTCAAAGACTCTGGCAAACAATCATGCTGGAGGCCCAGCTTGAAGAAACAAATACTTTCATTTACATTGATCTAGTTGCGTTTTCCATTTCTGCTGTGTATCATGTAAAAGATGACTTTAAGAGGAGCTACAGAGAGTATGTCTTCTTGTGTTCTCATTGTCTAACATGTCCAAAGGTAACTTCTGGTGATATTTATGGAAAAACACCAAGATTGATGATTTCTCAATGTGACTGGGTAAAGGCTGGTTCAGGGCGAGCATTTTAAGTAGGGGATTGTATGTTATAGTGTGAGTTTATATGTGTGTTCATTTGCACGTATGTGTTTGTCTCCATCGTAGCTGGTCTCCATCGCGCTTTGTGTCTTCTCAGTTGCTATGCCGAAACCATCTCGATCCCCTGTAAGGCCTCATAATGGACCCAGGAAGAGCATCTGGCGCTTTGAGATGCCAAAACGATCCCCTTGCTTCAACCTGTCACTCTTCCCACTCTTCGCCATAATACTGTTTTCATGTCTCATTCTCCCCCAATCCCACGACAGACTGCGCAATCACAAAGACCCAATTAGCCAAGTGGGGATCACGATTTCGCTCGGGGACCGATGGACCAATCACATCGGGCTACAGAGGATGTGGGCCTATGGGGCAGTGGCGCAGGTGGGTGGAACATGGCTGTGGGGCGGAGGTGACACAGTGACATGGATGAAGAACAGTCCGTTGTTTCTGGTCATTTGTGTCACGGGAATTTTGATTGATGACCATCGAGATGTTTTTCCCACTCTCCCTTGAGATTCCCAGCTCTCTGGAGGGAACGGACCCCCAGCCTCAAACCCCTAGCATAAGTTTGGCCCCTAGCCCTAAACTGCACATACACATCATCACATTCACACAGAAACACACACTTTCACACACAGACACACATACTTTTTGTTTCATTTGGAGCCTCAGATGTTTGCTGCCCACACATCTGTATTGTAAATGACTAAATATAGCCGCCGTGTGTGTCTCCGTGTCCATGGTTGTGTGTCTGTTCAAGCGAACCCGCGTTCACACACACTCTGCAACTGCAAAAAAGAAGAATGTAAAGGAAGAAGTAAAGCAAACTATGAAAAAGCGAAATGTATGTGTGCATGTGTGTAAAGAGAAAAGCCCGAGGGACGATAGGTGTGTGGGCGGCTGAGAGAGAGGAAACAAAAGAAGCAGAGAAGAGAGATGAGGAGCAGCGTGTTGCCAGCGAGGATTTGATTGGGTGGGTGGATGGGTGGTNAGAGAAGAGAGATGAGGAGCAGCGTGTTGCCAGCGAGGATTTGATTGGGTGGGTGGATGGGTGGTGGTGATGGTGGGGTGTTGGGTGCTGCAAAAGGATCTTCCCTCAAAGCCTTGCTAAGATATTCCTGGAGTGAGTTAGGAGCTTGGAATCACACACAGAATGCTTACATCGTACTGGGAAGATATAATATTCACGCAACTGGTCTGATCTTCTCTGGGTTGTACGAAAAAGACATTGTCAGATTTGTGGATTCAATTCTGTGTGTGTGTGTGTGTGTGTGTGTGTGTGTGTGTGTGTGTGTGTGTATGTGTGTGGCTGGACTCCCTGGGTTGACAAGGCATCATTAGCATGAGGCGTTTCTTTAGTGCCAGCTCTCTCCATAACAGCTGCTAGTCATTTTACAAGCACACACATGTGCACCTTATCTTGTGTGTATGTGTGTGTGCCACCATGTCTGAGGCTATGTGCGACGTGCTTCTGTGTTTATGCACGTGTGTATCCAGTGTAAACAAATCGAGAAGAGAGCAGAAGGCTTCATCAAAAACAAGAGATACCAAAATATGTGTGTTTGTGTGTGTGTACATGTGTGCTGTGCATCATGCACTCGCTCTTGCTTCATAGTGTATACAGTACATGCGTGCACCTGTGTGTGTGTGTTTGTGTGTGTGATTGCATAAACATGGTGTCACACTCATGAGATGTTCTCTCCATCCATCTGTTCTGCTGGCATTTGCATCTTCAGGGCAACAATAGAAGAGAGAGAGGGAGAGAGAGAGAGCATGAAAAGGAGAGATAGGAGAGAGAGCTAGAGAGAGAGAAAGTTGGAAACAGATGAGTAGAGATAATCTTGTTTTTTTTCTGTCAATCACTTCAACAATAACACACTCTGAGGTCACCCTTGGACCTCCAAGGCTCCGTACTGACTTGATTTTTTAACACGAGCGTTTGTAAGCGTTTGCGAAAGAGAAGCTGCACTGGGTCTTCCTGTGGATGTGGTTTTGTGTTTGTGAGTGTGTGTGTGTGTGAGAGAGAGAGACACACAGAGAGGGAGATTTCTATTGTTCCATTCCGACTTATCTCTTGTCTCCGTGGAGATTCCGTGCTGTTTCCCCCCTCGGCGATGTGGCCCGGCTCTGATACCACACGACCTCGTCTCGGCAGCACCAAGATAACAGACCACCCTAAAAATACTCCTCTCTCTTCCACTCCTCACCCGTCTCTTCTATTCTACTCACCTCTCTGCTGGCTCATTGTATCCTCCGGAGTCCCCTCCCCTGCCAGGAGTTACCTCTGCCAGACTAAAATACCTCTGGGCACTTGCTAATGTCATCGAGGTCTTTTAATTCTATATTTTCCCCTGTTTCCATGCTCTTCCTCTCTTTTCTTTGGAGGCCGTAGATGTTACAGTGTCAGCTGAACAGCACAAGTGCAACTCAGACTGTTACATCACAAGTTTTCTTCGAATTTTTCACAATAATTCCGCATACCCCCCGCAGCTATTTCAGTCACCCACACTCTGGACACACAGGGCAGATGGGATGTAGGAGGAGACAGTGAGGACAGAATCTGCCGAGCTCAAATAATTACATATCAAGCAATTTACCATAAACTCCTTAATAGAATAATGAAGAGAGCCTTGTTTTCAGTGCCTCACAGGTTTGACAGTCTTGAACAATATTTGATGAACATTTTTTTTGCAGATCATGCCAAAGCCGAGTGTTTTGAGAGCTTTTCATCTATCTGTTGCCTCTCTTTCTGCCTCTGTAGTGCTTTTATGAAATCTGACTGAGCCTCATTCTGTAGTTTTGAGGAAGTTTCTTCCTAATTTGAAGCATTTTTATTCCAAGTTCTTATGCCACATTTTACATTATGGGCTTGACTGATTTCTTTTTTGTTCCTTTTGTTTGTGTGTGTGTGTGTGTGTGTGTGTGTGTGTGTGTGTGTGTGTTTATGCATCCTCGCCTTTCTTTTGGCCCAAACCCACGCAGGTGACCAGAGAGGGCTTTAAGTGGGTGGACAACTGAATGGTGACCCCCTCATTTTACCCTCACCCTCCTTCCTCTTGACTCCCCTTCCTTCTTTTCTTGCCATCCATCCACCATTATAAGACCAAAAAGACAGAGGGAGGCCCAGGAGGAGCAAAACTCTGTTTCACATCCTCTCTCCAGCAAATGCTCCAGCCAAAATTTTGCAATCTCAAGTGTAAATAGCTTCAGTAAAGAGTAAATATGTACCTTTGGATTGTGAAGTAGCAGTTTCCATTTGGTTGAGATAGAAATTAGTTGTGGTTACAAGGTGCTTCCTCTAAAGACTTCCTGTATTGCTGTGTGTATGTTTGTGTGTTTGTGCAATAATGTGTGTGATGTGTTTTTGTCCATCTTTTATAGGGGTAAAAAAATAGAATGGTGATAAGAGCTGTGTTTGCAGAGGATTACCAGGGGTTAGGCTGTCAAACCAGATGATTGTCCAGTTTATCATGTTACCTGTTCCTTTATCAGGAGACACGATAGGTCACACACATGCAGATGCACATATAGCCATACAAACAAATGACAGAAAGAGAATGAAATACAATCCAGGGTATAAACAGCTGCCACAGGGTATGTGAAAAGAATATCCCAGAATGGGTTTTTGGTATGAGTTGTGCTTAATTTTGACTATGCTGGAGACCTGCTGAATTAAACTCTGCTCTTTTCCTAAATTGTGTTGTGTGGTGGTGCTAAAATCATGCTCTTATTCTACAATACTTTCTGAGAAACACAAAGCCTGAGTTTGACTTCACGTGTCAAATGTGTTTCCTTGCTGTTATAGATAACATTTAGGCTGATGTAGAGAACAAAAACGTGGCCAGAAGCCCATTTGCTTCACAGTCAGTTATTTTGTCTTGTTCAGTTGACCAGCCTATAACAATACTGCCACCCTCTGGTTAAAAATATCATAACAATAACTGATTTGACCACCATCAAATGTGGCATAAGTAGGTGTGATGTGCTAAAGTGAGATGTGTGGGTCTGACTGCGAAGTAGGAGGACAGAGGAGAATTCAAGGAGGTACAACATGAGCAAGCAATGATGCAGAGGGCATAATGAGTCACGATGTCTGAAAGTGCATGAAACTGACTAATCTCCTTTTACATGATCAGACAAGGTGACAAGCCAAAACTAGTACACTGTAACAACTTCACATCAATATCGACATGGCATAAATGTTTAAATCTACAAAACTGCTGAGTACAGACAAAAGATTACAGTAAACAGAGAATGTTTTCCCTATGAGAGTTCTTCCTGTGGAAAAGCACACACTATGTACACTATTAACAAAATCAACACATCAGCAAACAATTTTAAACATTGCTGCAAATTGTCACTTCAGCTCATTTCTTTCCTGTCTGATTAATTCAAGAGGGCACCTGTTTCCTCAAATCTGCATTAATTCAACGGAGCTGATTTCCATCAGTACAAGTCTGGAGATGCAAGAAGACGTAGATGACAATTCGACTAATTTCTGGCATGTACACATGCAATCATCACAGCTCTAGGTCATGTAATGAGACTTGGGAGACTGGCCTGCCAGTCTCCAGCTGTCTCCAAGTATGACAGCATGCAGCTGCCCTTCTGAAGTGTCCTTGAGCAAGACACTGAATTCCTTTCAGTTATAATGTCTCTGATTTGTTGCTGGCCTGCACACTCTCAAATTTGCTGCAGCAAGAGACAAACAAAGTATAGATTTCACCTTTGGGATCGATTGAAGTTCATCAAGAGCAAAGACAAAGAATGAGTACAGTCTTATTTTTTTTCTCTGCCTCAATAAGAAAATCTTTTGCCACAGTTTAAGGTTCATATGTTGCACCATCATATATATTGCAGTCACACATGTTGTGTAAATGGGACAGCAGCAAAATCAACGTCCATAGTGTCATGGTTCCTTTAAGACCATATTCCTGTATTTGTGTATGCGTACGTGTGCGTTCTGATTGAGTGTGTGAATGGGTGTGCCCCTCCCATAGCTTGTTCCTGATGTGGGTTACCATTTGAGAATGCCAGACCATCTCAATCAATTAGCCACCTTCTTGTGTTTCTGCCCTAGCACCTAGTCCCAGTTTTGCCATTCCCCCTTGTATTTAGGCCCTTTATTGCCTTTCCATGCCATCGTTGTAAGCATTGCCATTGTTTTCATGTGTAAGCCTTGCCTGCTTTGTTGTTTTTGGATATCTCTGTCTAGTTTCTACATCTTAGCCTGATTTTTACACTTTGCTCTTTACTCTGCCTCTGTCTTGTGTTTTTGTATCTCAGGTATTACCTTTTTTTTTTTTTTTTTTTTTTTTTGACTGTTTGGCATGCCTCTTGACAATGAATCTGCTTGCTATTTTTAAAATCTCTATTTTTTAATCTCTCCGTGGAAAACTGCTAACTATTTTTTTTTATGAAACACTGTCTTTTTACAATCCTGACTCCATCTTTTTGAAGTTGTATTTAAGTCCAATTCACAGGTCTGAACACAGATGATGCAGAATCATTCATAGTATTTTAATGTGCAGGAGCTGTTTATTTTTAAAACTGGTCATTTCCAGTTTGTAGATGTAGTACTTGACAGTCTGTTGTAGAGTGTTATAACTTAAAGATTCTGTGCCTATCTAGGTCAGCTGAGCAGAATTTGGAGTTGTCAGCTTTCTGCAGACTAAATAGGTCATGCTAGCAGGGAGGTGGGTTTTGATAAACCTCTCATACTCTACCAGCTCTCACCACAGAGAAATCTCATATTGCTGATTATGTAAAACATCTGCCTACGGGTTTGAGTGACAATGTCAAATAATAACAAGTGATATTGCGATTGCTAACAACACCACCAGAATAACCTGAAACAAGACGTGCAATATTTCAAATGACAAACCCCATTTACTCCCACATGCATATGAACTGAGAACTAGTTATCTACCTTAGAAGATATATAAAAGCATTAATGGAGCAAAGAGTGTATGATTAAAACCTGCTGAGCTATATATATACAGTATATATACTGTGTGTGTGTGTGTGTGTGTGTGTATATATATATATATATATATATACACACAAATTGCAGCACAGTTATTAACCCAGAAAGCATAACTATAAGTGAGAGCCCAAGGAGATTATATGAACGTAATGCATCAGTGCACCACACACTGAAAGTCTCACATGCCCACATTAACAGCTCTTGTGTTGCATAATGGCACAGTGGAGGCTTAATTTGTGTTGAAACTGCACTGTCTGCATATTTCTCTGTCATGATGCAATAGTGGGCTTCCTGTCCTCAATTTAACAGCCACAAGGCACAAAATCAGGATAAGCATGCAGGTATATACGAGCAGAATGGGTGCATGCAGAATATTCAGCTTTGGTCATCTTCCTGTCAACATGGCTACCAGAGTTGTGTTCAACCTGACTACTATTGCCCTCTGTTTTGTACTCATTCTGCTCAGTCCAGCTCCAGCTGCCCGTAAGTCTACTTGATCAAATTTACATGACTGTCTTTTATATTAGCTGTGAACACCAAACCAAATGCATTAATTTGGCAAGTTTTCACTTGTGAGTCACACAACAGAAAGTACAATGAGATTATGAGTAAAGAAAAACTAAACTGTTCACTTGGTGAGGTGGTAATGTAGTGTGTGTGTGTGTGTGTGTGTGTGTGTGTGTGTGTGTGTTTACAACAGGTTTCCGTTCGAGCAGAGCTTGTTGTACCAGATACAATCGAAAGCCAGTGCCCTTTGAAATTATAAAGGGCTACAGAGAGCAAACCATTCGGGAAAATTGCCGCTTGGAAGCTATCATGTAAGCATCTCTTCTGCTAATCCATTGCTCATCATCCCTCTATCTGAACATTTGATAATTTATGATCATGTCTTTTCTTGTTAAACACTTTAGAAAATGCTCTGGTAGAGTAACTGACTACACATTGATAAATGAACAGTTTATATGTTTGAAGCTGTCCGCTGTGAAACAGGTTCTCTTAAATAAGGCAATCTCCAAGACAAAGAACCAGAATACTTAAATATGTAT
Source organism: Lucifuga dentata (assembly GCA_014773175.1). Lineage (NCBI taxonomy): Eukaryota > Metazoa > Chordata > Actinopteri > Ophidiiformes > Bythitidae > Lucifuga > Lucifuga dentata. Next base: position 26,679 of record VXCM01005432.1, read on the forward strand.
TAGTAGATGCTCAACTTTCTTTTGACAAATATGAAAAAGATTATCAAAGATGTAAAAATATTATTGGTGTTAAATCACGAGACACAACATAACCACACAAATAGCTCAGGTTGTTTTGTTTTTTAATCCATGCAATGATTCTATACCATTTTACACATTTATAGCCCGCTTAGTATATATTTTATGGCATATATATATATATATATATATCTAAGGTGGCATATAAGTACCTATTAATATGACATGCACTCATACAGAGTACTTTTTCGTTGTGGGTGAAGATATTATCTGCTATATCTGTTTCTATGTTTCAGTTTCTATACGGTAATGAAGATGGAGATATGTACCACCAGGAGGGATGAGTGGGTGAGAAAAACTCTGCAAATGCTCAGGTATGACAATGATTAGTTTTTGATATGGAAAAAATAGGGACAAACTTCTTGTGTGTGTTTTTGAACTTGAGTTTTGTTTTGTCTTTGGGTAATCATCAGTGAAAACTGTCATTATTTTACAGTTCAAAACTGAAGAAGATGTCCAAGGTCAGCTCTGCTGCAGACGGAGCCACAACGAAGACACGTGGACTCCACTCTAAAAATGCTGAAAGTGAATCGTTCTTCAGTAGCACAGAAGCCTTCCCAGAGTTCTTCAGCAGCAATGAAAGGCTCTCCACCATCTCCAACAGCACCATGTTCTATTAGCAAAAAGCTATTCTAAATGGCAACAGCAACAGCCTCTGTTATGTTAAATGGAGGTCAGTGGTTCTTACTGTGTGGCTGGTGCACTCCTGTGGTCTTCAAAACATGTCATGTTTCATTGAACTTAAAGAAGTGATGTAATAGAACTGCCAGTTTGATAGATGTTATTCCAATTAAAGCAATTTAAAAATGGCAATGACATTTAGTGGCCTAAAGGTTAAAAATATCAGTCTTGATACTTATGATGGAGGGGACCCTCAGGAGAACAGCTTTTGGACTACTAATGTAGTCTTTGTACTCATGCCGTCATTTAGCAAATGCTTCTTTGAACATATATTTGAAATCCTGCTTTCTGGTTGTTCATTTTTCTTAAAATCCTGAAACCACGAGAAACATGGTGATATACTCTGAGTCTGATGCTTAAACATATGAAATTGCCAATAAATGTCAAAAGTAATTTGACATTGACAAATAAATGCAATGTACTCCATTATTGTGCAGAGTCATTTAATCAGTCACACCTATAACATTAGCTCACTAAAAGGTCCATATCTTGCAACATGAGATAGCTGAATGGTTTCATTCAGTGCCAAAACTAATTTAACAGAGGTTAAAAAGCAATTATTATAATCAGTTTTATACCACTTCCTAATTTTATAGGCAATATAATAATGTAGCCCTCAAAGGGACATTACACGTTAACATTAATAAAATGGACATTTCCCCAAGACTAACCCTAGAAGGGAGTACAACTTGTGCAACATGAGTAACTTGCTGCTTTGTGTTTGTTTTAGTGGCTTGACGTGTGCCTGCTGTTTTAAGAAGTTGCAGCCAGCACATCTGCTGTAAGGTCCGAAATCTTTTTGAAGAGCGGTCCTGCCCCAGGCTAAACTAAATGCATAATTTGATTGACAGGAAGGCAGCCTGTGCTATTTCAGAGTTGCACTCTAGTGGCCAGTGCTCCAGTCAGACAAGGTGACTCCCTCAGTTAACAATCTTCACTGCGGTAATTTGAAGTGGCCACTAGATGGCAGAAATGATCTGTAGAAACTGCAGCCTGTCAGATACTGATGTCATCCTGATGAGTTTTGCATAGCATTTGTACACCATCATTTGATTTTCCAGTACTGACCAAGACAACAAACACTTTGGACAGTGAACAAGATAATTTATTTATTTATTTTTTATAACAGATAACAGATTTTTATGAGCTACATTGCTTGTAGTTTATATCATGAAAACTTGTTGGGATCTTTTTGTCTTTGTCATGCCTGATACTAACAGAGGAACCACAGATGAGAAAGTGATGAAGACAAAGAAATAAATATTGCTAGAAATAAATAATAAATATTTCAGAAATACATTAAAAGCATTTTAACTAAATTAATTCAATGATAAATGGCTATAGATTCCCACAGTGGTGTGCAGTGCTTTCTATTGGGTGGAAGTAGTAGGTGGCAGCATAGTGTTCTTCCTACCTTTGCGGAGTTGCCTGTAAAACACAAACACAAACATCAGCATACACAAACATACAACATTATATCATGACATAAACTGAGATATTATTTGTCGAAGTTGGCTTTTCGTACTGGAAACTGATAGAAGTCTACTCACTCTAGCTCCTTGATTTTCTCAAAGACCCAGTCTTGCTTCCAGTGGCTACAGATTTCTCCCTTGGTGGTCTCAAATCTGGGGTGGAAATAAGAAAAATTCTCAATCTCTTAAATGTTCTAATACATTAGCAGTCCAAAGCATCATGGTGACAAACTGTGTTTTCACAGTGAACAAAAGAATGGCAGTTCTTACACAACAGCACGGACACATGGTGGGTTCTTCCTCTGAATCCTGTAGCCGATGATGGGAGCAGTGATGTTGTTTGTGCTGACCTCAGTGCAGCAGTTGTGTATTTTATTTCCTGGTTTCATAAAACAAAGACATTATGAATATACAAGTCTCTGTCATTTACAGCATAAAATCTTGTGCATGCTACTCTTTCTTATCGTTTGAAGATGGAGCTACATGCGTAACATTGGAGTAACATTGCACAGCATCCTTGAAAGGTGACTTACCAGAAGCTGCTGCTGTCAGAGCCCCAACCAAGAGAGCCAGACATGCCAGTTTTGTGAAGCTCAGCTGCATGGTTCTTGTCTGAGATGTTCCAGAGGTTCCTTGTAGAGGCAAAGCTGTGGTCAGACCAGTGGAGTTGATTGATCCCCCTGACCAGACCTCCAGCTTTTATATCCTAAAAAGAGGAACCAGGGTGAACTAACCAGATCTGTTTCTTTCTTAGGGCACTGCAGTGTGTGTGTGTGTGTGTGTGTGTCTGTGTGTCGGGGGGGGGGNGGGTTGTCCGTTTCCATACTGTGATTTCATCATGCCACTGAAAGAGCTGACGAAAAAATTTGCAAAGAAAGACTGAGACCTGCAATATAGATCCGGTTATGATGACTTTTATTATTTCTGCCACTGTTACTGGAAACAGAAAGAATGAAATAGAATATGGTAATGCACTAGTGGCATACTAGTAACTAGTAGATTACAGAGACTTGAGGCATTTGTTTGACCATTTTTTATATTATAATAACATGTAGATAGTGATATAATCCAGGTGGTCAAATTTCGTCAGTGATTGTTCTGTGGTATAAATGCTGATGATTAAAACAGCATTGTACAATAATTTGTTGAAATGGAAATATCATGTGCTCATTTCTCTGCCAATGCATCACATCTCTCCCTCCTCTTCCTCTCCTGCTGACTCCTGCTAACTGTCATGATCAGTGCAAGGCGAGAAAAGGAGAAGGAAGGACAGCTTAAGGCATTCCACTGCAAACCACAAATTTCTAAGCATCCTCCTCCCAAACTTGGTCAGCTGTCCTTGCATGCTCCATGACACTGGGGGTTACATGTCTCAGCATGTTCAAGGGGCCTTTATGATATAGACATTTGGAAAGTTTTAAAGGATCCAAATTAATTTGTATTTGGAAATGTATTCCTTAATATATTAAACATCTCATTCACCACAGAGACTAGGTTTGGATTTTTTTTACTGACTTAAAATTTGCCAAACCAAAATGGCAGCCTGTGATCTGTTCTGGCTGAGCCTCAAATGCTGTTTCCCTTCAGAGTTGGGCTCCATTTTGCCAGCCAAACAATGCTGCAGTTTATTCAGTATCCCACAAGACAAGAGTTGATTCTGAAAGTATAATAATAAGACAAATGGCTGTTCAGTTAGCTGTGTCTGGCTTCCATTTGCTTTAAATGATCAAAGATTCTGAATGTTTCCATTCTGTGTTTTGAAGTTTAGTAGTCAAAAGGGGCATTAACTCATCCATGATCTTTGCAGAACTCTAGTCATGACCAGCAGGAATTACAATGCCATTATAGAACACTCTGGTACAGTATTTACCCCCACATAAGACTTGGACCTGATGGGAAAAGTGGCTGAGAAATGCTATGGAAGTAGCCAAATTTCAGATCCTCAAATCCACCAGTGACTATGCACTTTTAATTAATTGTATAGTTTTAGCCCCATCTGTGACCTCAGAACTCTATCCGCTACTTTGAAATTCAGTAACACAGCACTGGCTAAGCTGACCTTATGGAGAAATCAAAAGATATTAGAGCAGTGGGGTGGAATGTGGATCACCTGTGGGTCACAGGTTTTCTTAGGCTGGAGCATTGAACATAATGATACTAAGTACTGTAATATGGGATTTAGAGGCGAAGCAGCAGCCTGGGGCCCTGAGCATCTAGGGGGCCACCAACAGAGCATCGGCCATTAGTCCTCCAGAAATGACAACTCGAGAATCCCTTTGAAACATTCAATGGGCGATGAACAGTTTATGTTCTGCAGAAACCCCTCAAATCAAATGGGCCCCACACCTAATGGCATAGTAGGCAGTGCGATTTTTTTTCCTCCAAAAAAACTTTATTGAGTTGACTGGCAGCGAGAGTTTGAATCAACAGGCAGTTGTGACAAACAACAGTGACAAAAACAAAATACCTCGGTCCTACTTGAAAAAAGGTGTTGGAATCGCATTTGAAGTCAGAGCGCCGACTGGGAAACTCGGACCAAAATTATCTACTCGACTTCACGAGTATGACGTCACTCAACATGGCGGCGCCCGTGGAAGTGAGCTTTGAGAATGGAAAGATCAGCTAACAGCAAATAAAGTATTTTTTCTTATATGATATTGAAATAAAAAGGTCAAAATATATCACCAAGTTAACTATATAGTTGTTTGCCATTGATACGTAAGTGTAAATAATTTCAGAATATTACTTATCTGTATAAATGTTTAATACCCACTTTGATTAATATCATTGTAAAACAACACAACCAAACAGTCCTGTAGTCATTTATTACTAAGTTTACTTAATTTTACAGTATTTACTGGTGTTCAAGCCATGCTTTTTTGTTTGCATTTGGCTGGAATGGTTTGAGGTCAGAAGTTGGAACTTCCAACTGGGAAAGATCCAACTTCCTAACTTAGAGCAACCTCAGAAGTCCAATTTTCCCAGTCGACAGTTCCGACTTCCGACCTCAAGCCGTTCCAGCCAAAGTAAAGAAAAAAACATGGCTGAACGCCAATAAATACTGTAAAATTAAATAAACCCTCAAATTTTTCAATGTCAACGCAAGAAAAAATACTTTATTCGGCTGTTAGCTGATCATTTCCATTCACAAAGCTCTCTTCCATGGGCACCGCCATGTTGAGTGACGTCATATTCATGAAGTTGGGGTGCATAATTTTGGCCCAAATTTCCCAGTCGGAACTCCGACTTCAAGTGTAGTTCCAACACATTTTTTCCATTTGAAAGTCTAAAGGGCCCCAAGCATTTTTTAAATTTTTTTTTTACTTATTCATTTATTTATTTTTTGCGTGGGGCCTCCACAGACACCAGATTCACCTCTGCTGGGATTTAAAAGTTGGTTTTATCATTCCGACTGGACTGCAGACTTCAGTGTGAACATGAACACACCTTTTGAAGATGGAAGCCTTTTGAAAGTGGGTGTTCCATGAGCTTATGTTAAGCTGCAGCTGCATGACTGAATCATGCAGTAACGTACTCAGAGAGGTTGCAGATAAAGTTGTGATATTCTTTCAATCACATGTTCTTGTCACTACTGTCATAATAATTTATTAACATAAAAAAAAAACTTGATTCAGGTTAATAAACTAACAAAATCTTACTCCCTAGTGATTCTGTTGCAGTGTTGTAATGTCAAGTCTTTTAGTGCTAAATACAAAAAATGGCTGGTGATTCAGAACTCCATATTATGCTTTTGTAATGTGCAAAAGTTAATTTCTCATAAGCTATACAAGGACTTTTAGCATATTGGAAAGATACATCAATATTTTTGCTTTGTATTGGGTTGCAGGTAGATTTCTCATTGGCTTCTGCAGGCTGATAGAAAAAGGTGGGTTTGCCCACACAACACTACATGATAGTAGGGGGAAAGTGTATGGGGGGCTATGATTCACAATTATACAAACACACACACACACACACACACACACACACACACACACACTGGTGTCTGCTACACCAGAGGAGAACAGGGACCATAGTTTCATATTTTCTGTTGGTCCCAGCAGGAATGAACATGCTGACTGCTGCTTTAGTTGATTGGTCGGTTCTTAATATGAGACCCAAGAAACTAATCCCACAAATTATGTTCTAGTTACGAGAGACAAGTTAGTTGGAGCAAAGATGTAACAAAAAACTCTAGTTAAGTTATATATATATATTGGCATTTTAATTTTGTAAGTGAAATATCTTGAAAACCAGAAACCTCAGCATCTGGTGAATAAGTCACGAAGTCATTATTGTCAGTCAACAATCAACAACAGTCTCCCACAGATTTATTATGGTTTTCACCTAGACGGGTAAGGTGTTATTAAGGTCTACTCGACCCTTTGTCAGTAATTATTGTCTTATACTTTATTTGATTTGCATCAACCCGAATTGTCATGAAGTAGAAAAGTAAAATTTACTGTCTTAGTTTAAAGTTGATTTTTAGCTTGTAGCAAATGTGCTTAATTATAATTTAATAGTTGATAACATTTGGAATTTGGCAATTCAGTCGGGATACAGAGCTCATGCATCTACAGCACTGACTGAAGAGACATGGATCCACTATTCACAAATGGATCTGTGTGTGCACCTCAAATATGTCAATATTTAAAAAGAATAACTGCCTTTTAACTCATTTTTATCAATGTGTATCAGAAGCTATTGATTTATAGAGCAGAGTCACATCAGCCATAAAAATGTTGTCAGTTGTCAGCTTTTTTTTTTAATAGCAAAATTGCACCACTGGCTTTCCTGGCTTTGATGTCTTTGAATGAATTCCTCATCAGTGAAAAGCAGAAATGATCACTCAGAATGAGGAAGGAAGTGTGATCGGTGTGATCTCCTTGTGAATGAAGCTATAATTGTGAAACACGGATGTCCACTTTCAGAATAATGGATTTGACAAAAATGAGAGTCCTTTTTATTAATATTGTTATTTAATCATGAACTGGTTTTGCAGTTCATGATTAAATGATTCATGATTCATGAAATGCAGCCTCAAGGGGGCACAAGCCAGTGTCCTCCTTGTGCCAGTCCCAAGCCCGAATAAATG